>NXFV01001953.1:0-78830 GCA_002803225.1 Gamarada debralockiae
GAGAGGTTTAACTGTAATGGCACATGCTACACATTTACGCGAGACCGCCAAATTCATGCTGAAAGAAGCCGAGTCCTGGCAAACAAAAGCGGTGATTCTCGTTCAGGACCTCTTCAACTTAATAGCTTAGCGGGACCAGATGACAAACATCGTGATCGCTCGTGACTCCCGGACTCTGGCCGAAGAGAGCAAACGAGACAATGAAATCGATCGCTGCGGTGACCATGGCTTTCCTCACGGGGACCTTTGCAGCCTCTGTGCTTGCTATGCTGATGTTTCGATGGGATGTTAGTCGCGGGGCAGACGTCGTTAATCGGAGGTTCTGGGCTTACCCACTTGTTGCGATACCCCTCACTATCCTCACATTCGTGGGTCAGGTACAAAATTGAGCATAAACAGAGAGTAACGACGCATGCGAAAATCTTGCAAAGGGGACAGTGTTGTCATGCGATTGTTGCAATGGGATGCTAGTCATAATGTAGATGTTGTTAGGAAGTGGTTCTAGGTAGACCCACTTGTTGTAGTACCCCTCACTCTCCCCCACGCTCGGGGCTTAGATACTTTGGATCCCAGAACGAAAAAGGGCTTGGGAAGACCTTGGAGACGTTATGCAGGAGATTCCCACCAATGCAGAACGAACGGTACACTCCCGTCTTCAAAAATAAGAGCTCCTTCATTCCAATCATATACTTTGCTATCTATCCACTCCACACCATCATCCGACTTAACCACTAAGACCCCCATACCGATTGTCCCTCTATTCCGTAGCCTTATACTTCTTATTAAACTCCCCCACCGCAATCCCAATATTCCTATACAAATAGTTCCTTGAACTCTCCTCAGCAACCGGAATGAACGGCCCATTCGTGCCACCCCTCAACGTTAAACTCAATCCCGTCCTCTCCTTACTAATCGTCTGTATATCCTTCAACGGGACGTCCCACTCACTCGTCAACTTCTTGCTCTGAATAAGCATGATCCGACTATACGTCAACATGACTACGACGTCCTCGCGAGGAAGTTCCAAGTGGGCGATGTATTGCTCGTTGAAATACTTCCCGTTATCAAGTTGTTTGAGCCAGAATTGACCGAGTGCTTCGCGCTGTGAGTAGGGGCGCACGATGCCGTCTGCGCCGATGAAGCGTGGTAGTCGTACGCGGTCGAGACCGTCGGCGTCGAAGACGGTGGTTGTGTTGCGGATGCCTTCGCTGACGTTGGACGCTAGGTCAAAGACACCGATTGCGGGTTTAGTGGCGAGACCAAGGACCCCCTTGCCTACACCCTTGAAAAATCCCGCTACACCTTCTTGCTCTGCGCCCTCGAGAGGCTTGCGTGCAAGACCTCCAATACCGCTCGCAAGACTGGTAGCAAAGGAATTGGCGCCAGCCGTAACGCCGTAGAGGGCGTGCTTCGGCCGATTTCTAGATCGTGTCATCCGGCGACGATCTTGGAATTGCTTGTCCATCGTTGCTTCTGCGAGACCTTTGGCAATACTCCCCGTGACCTTCGATACACTGTCTGAGACGCCGAAGACAGATTTCTTGACGAAGCTGGTGGCGCCCTTTGCGATACCGATTCCAAGTTGCTCAGGTCGGTCAGACATGATGAAACCTTGGTAGGGCTCATAGAAGATGTCTGCGACTCCTGAGCTGAGATTGTTGAAGAGACCGACAGGGTTGCCGAGGAAGTCTGCTGAGCCGATAATCTTGTGGACTTGGTAAAGTGCTTCTTGTGAGTAATGGTTGGAGATGTTCTGCACGAGGACGGCAGCGGAGACTCGAGCATTCTCTAGCATGAGAGCATTCATGCGGACTGGTGCGTCATTGATGTTGCCAATAGCCATCGTCAAGACGTTCAAGAAAAACATCAGTGGATTTCTTGACGAAGTCTTGTCTTCGGCGTTCACACGTTCGGTACGAACAAACGACAGATCAAGCTGCATCGGTTGAATGTTCAACAGCTCGAAGTAGATATCTTGACCTTGTTGCTCCTGCTTCGGTTCCGGAATGTCCAAATTTTCATCGCATAGTTTGCCCTCGAGTGGCTCCGACCAGCTGGCTCCCGGTACCTTGGAGAACTCCAGAAGAGCATAGACGAAGTCCTCATCGATTTCGAGAGTCATTTGCTGCAGAAGTAAAGTTGCATATTTGATGTAAAGCACACCATATGAATCGTCCTTGACTCGGGTGACCATAGCGTGCACAGAAGGATGTGACTCAGTTTCTCTCGTATTCTTCGGCACGACACTCGGGTACAGAATCATGGGGAAGATACCACCATAAAGCTGGTTGTCGATCTGCACCCATTTGATGGAAGCCGTGACCGTTTGGAAGAGTGGAGATTCGGAGTACTTAAAAATAATATCACGGAATGTAATGTAGGCCAGCTCTCTCAGCTGGGCATTGATCAGCGAGATGCCAAAGCCCGCAAGCTTAAGTTGTGTTCGGAAATTGACGCCCGTATCCTGGTTCTTGACCTCGAAACCTCCCGCCACGCTGGTCGACGATGTAGACCGAGATTTCTGCTTGTACAAACTCTTCGAGGCCTTGTAATTCGACAAGATCAATGTTTGTGTAGGGCCATCTGCCGCCACGTTGAGGTCGATGATCTTTTGCTCTCTCGAATCCGGGGCCGCTGGTATCTTCATAGGAATCAGATTACCAATCTCAGCTAGCTTGATGTGTCTTTCTCTGCCATTTGCGTTGATGACCAACTCCTTCACCTTCGCAGCCGGGTAGTCCCATGCGTAAGGCATGATGCTTCTGGGAGGTAATCGATATCGTATTGGGCGCCAACCCGATCGATCGTCGACTTCCCCGTCGTCAATATTTGGATTTGCTTGGAAGAACATGAACTCTGTGTCACTCTCGTTTCGAATTGAGAAAGGCCAGTTCTTTGTTTCCAGACTGAGATGCAGAAAGATTGTCGCATTCTCCATCAAGACCTCGATTCGCATCAGTTTTTGTCGCTGGCCTGCCTTGGCAAGTTTCACATGTGTCGTTCCAAGATCCGAAATGTTGAATGGAGACGACCATTGATTGTTGACGCCCGGGAAACAAAGTGACAGTTGTTTCAGCGCCGTCTTCTGCAAGAAATGGAGAGGCTGCAAATCTTTTGGCTTTAAGGTAAACACTTCAGAAGACCCAGGCTCTCTAACGTTGATCTCTTCGTTCATTTGGTTCTTTAGGACGAATCGCGGAGCGAGTGTGACGACCTTGGTCATTTTGTACTTACCCTCTCCAGATTCCACAGTGATTCCGACATGGATTTCGGTATTCTTGTTCGCAGAGGGAAGTACGACATCGAAAGTGCTGCCTATCGCATCGAAACTTTGAGGCTTACTCCAGCTGGACTCTCCAACCTTGAGGATCACACGATTGCGTTGGTCATCTTGACCGTAGGCAAACATGTAAGGCAAAGCCTTCCGTCTTTCTGTGTCCGCTGAATCGTTTTGGAAGCCCTGACCAGCAGCTGTCTTGGCTTGTTGGAGAAACGATTTTGCCTTGATATGGATCGAAAGACCAGTCTTGTTCAAGATAACATAAGGACTGTAGACGGTGACCCGAAATGCCCCACCACTGTCAGGGATCTTGAAGTAATGCAACCTTAATTTCAATGATAATCCCTCATTGTCCTTGCAGACCAGCGCATTTTCTTTACGGAAGTCTTCTTGGTTGTTCGAATTGATGATTGCAAATTCGCTAGCCTTGAACACTGTATCCTGCATATCAATGCTCATCAACAGTAGATGCGAAAGCTCGACGACGTGGACAGGGCTGAGGCCACCTTTTCGTAGGAAATTCGTCCAGTCTTTCTTCGTGTTCTTGTCATATATGCGATATTTGAAATCATATGGGAGAAGATTCTCCAATTCTATCGGTGCCGAAAGTGATATTCTCATGTATGGATAAACACTTAATTGGTTAGCAGATATCACAAATTGGGCACTATGAGGCCTTACCTGGTCAGTGGATTGCTCCTGTTAAAATTTGCGTTCATCTGGAAGTAGAACGGCGGAGTCTGCTTATCGTTCTCGCCATTGCAAGTTATCGTCCTTGTAGGTCTCTGCAGGAGATCCCTCCACCACAAGGACTCGTTGGACCACGCATATCCGAAGCCTTGATCTGGTCGTACCAGCAGCTGCTTCATAAACGCGGCACCTACTGGAGCCGGTCGGCTTTCTCCAGGAGCAATCTTCTCGATCTTTAGTAGGTGTCCTTCTTGAGCGTCGAATATACCCAATTCGACAGGAATCTGGGTCTTGTTCTCAACCAAGAGCGGGGAGCGGAAGGTAATATATTTGACATTGTCAGTTCCAAGAGTGACTTCCACTAGAAGACGATGCAAAATCTGATCCTTACGGGGTCGGAGGCTGTAGAGAGCTTCGCCCTCCCGATTGATGGGGATCTTGTTGACGCTATCGAATCCACTGCCCTCAAGCCTTATGCCGACAATACCAGTATTGCTTTCAGGTGACAGATTCTCGCGCATTTTCTCCCAGTCCTCGAATTGCCATGGTGCTTCCTCGCCATCTTCGAGTTTCGCTGCCATTGGATTATCCTCGCCGGGGATGTCAGCCCATACATTGATTTCAAACCCTGTGTAATTTCGAATGCGATAAGGTGCTTCTGCTCCTCGTGGTTTGGAGAGCACGTCATCCTCCTGCGTCAAGAATTGAGCTGACTTCGAGGCCAAAGCAATGCTCGCCGATGTGATAGTAAGCTCCATCGTCTTCTTTGAGGTCAAATCGATCGACATGCAATCCGGGTTTGTATCTTTAGCAATCTGTAAACCCAGCTGCCAAGGTTCTATAAGGGGTTCCCATGCTGATTTTGAGAAGTTGAAGACGTTGACGAACATGTCGATATTGGTGTCAGCTCTCAGGTTACTTGTCCAGTCATTCGCGGTAGTCGTGAAAGATTTGACGCTGAGATCAAGTATCGGCAGCTCGTGAAGGTCACCGATGAGAATGACTCTCATGCCATCCAGCGTGGCAGTGAGTTCTTCATGCTTTCGAACAAGCTGCTTCGGCGAAACATGGCTGTTCGGACGACTAGGGGCAACAGTTGCAGACTTGGTTTTCTTTGCAACAGTTGAGCCGTGCTTGCCACTCGCCGACCGTCGCTTGAGAATTCCGGAACCTGTCTTGAGTTGTTTGGCTTTCTCGTCTGAGGCAAGTTGCTTGTCGTCATCATCATTACCAGACATTTCAGAGGCCTTGCTAACAATATGAAGGGCAAGGAGAATATCGCGAAGTGACAAACGCAGCACAAGTGGCTCGATATCGATATGAATGCTCGTCGCATCAGATTGCGAGCTATCCATCGACATCTGCAAGGAGAAGTCGTCCAAAATTCGAAGGCGCGTGTCCTCGAAACGGTCCATTCTGCAAAGAAACATCCCCATCTTTGAGACTTGAAGGGTCAGAGCATGTTGTTGAGAAATGAGAATCTGCTTCGTGCCCAGTACAATCGCTTCAGAGCTAGAACTTAGGGGGTTGGCAATCAAGATAATCTGCGCATCAACGACATTGACTCTGAACGCAATGTTCATACCCGACTCCTCTGATTCAGACGAATCGCTACTTGATGTCTTTGCCAGGAACTTCGATTGACTTGGCGCTGGCTTCGACTTCCCATCGTTCCTCAGCGAATCGGCGTCAGAATTATCTCCAGACTCGACCATACTTTCATCATCTTCAGGTATTATGGGCTCGTCGACTGCAAGACCTCCAGCTATGAATGCTTGGATTGCAAAAAGATAGTCTAGAGCAAAGATGACTCGTGGGCTATCGACTGCGACAATGGCTATCAGGTTTCGTTCCTTTCCGCCTGAGATTGTAACACTGGCCATGAACTGCTGCACATCCTTGTTGGACGATGTCATGATCTTTCTAAACTTGTTCGTCTCCCGCGTTCTGCTGTCCTGGATAGTAAATGATTGAATCAAGAGCTCTGACTCTAACGACCCATCAGTCATCATCCGTAGCTTGACTTTAGTGTCATCCAAAGAGAATTTCGACAGGCTGGCTGCGTCAAGATCTCCAACAGGTTCGTCCTCTTTCGCCAAGATCAATTCAAGGCCAATGGTGTGGACGTGGAATGCGAGGTCGAGATTGGTCCAGCTGCTTGAGTCTACGCCCAACTCGGGACCTAGATCAACGAGTGCATTATTCTTGTCATCTTGGTCCCTTTGCGGCTTCGGAGCAATTGCTTTTGCCTTCCGAATATCTTTGGGAACTTCTTCGATTGCCTGTTGCTCCTCCTCGTCTGGGTCAACTGAGAATGCGGCGGGTACCGATTTCGCAAGCTCCAGAAGGAACTTAAGTTGGGTTTGAGTGATACGGAGAGTGAAATCTGTCATGTTGCCTTCTATCTCCATGTCAGGTCTCTTGACGCCTTCGATATGCTCTGCATAAGTCATTTGGAAACCAAGATCAACTCTGTCGATGAGTTCCAGTTCTTCCGACTGGTTATCGGCAAAATCGAAGTCGGAAGTCAACCGGATATTTCTAATGCCGGCGGATAGCTTCATTGCAATTGGAGCTTCCTTGGAATCATCCAGCGGCACGAACTTGTTTTCGGCATATATTTCCCCCAAATAAGCGATGATCAGATCACGCTTAGGGCGACCAGCAATCATGACTCTGGGGAAAACGACAATTGGTGTCTTGACGTTGATGTCAAACTTCACGCGGCCAGCGTTCTGGATTTGGGATGCCCGGTTTGCAGCAGCCTGTCTCGCAGCGTTGAAAATTGCCTGCATCTTGCCGAACTTTACCAGGAAGTCAATGATTTTTCGGAAAGGTTCTTCCAAGAAATTCAACTTGATGGAACCGGCCCGCAGGAAGATTGAGGAGTCGTATCCCGGGTACGCTTCACCACCCTCGGGATCGAAGGTCTCGTAGCGGAAATCTGCGAGGTCGTCTCCTTGGATGGCAATTAACTTTCGAAGATTTGAATCAGATGATGCTCCTTGATTGATATCGTCAAGTAGTGACAGATCACCCAGTTTGGCCCCAATTCGCATAGTTTTACCCATGATGAAAATTCCTACATCGGCGGAATTAAGAGAAAGAGTAGCTAGTCGGATGCCGTCATTATTGAGGATCAGGCGAATACTCTTCAAGTTAACCTTGATGCGAATCGAGCCTGTGTCCGCGGGCTTCGGAGTCTGAATTGTTGAGAGCTCCACATTCTCGCCATCGATGAGGTGGCTGTCCGATGGAGATTCCGGTGCCACCTGGGAGTCATTGGTGAAGGTTATTAAAATAAAGTCGAGAAGGGTGAGTAGAGTCTTTCTCGTGACAACCAAGTTGATTGTAGAAATATCAACGTCAATGTTGAGTTCAACCCCCTCATACTTCGGCATGAACTCCGGCGACTCCTTCTTGACTTTGATCAATTTGATGTGGATGAGATCTTTCCTATCATCAGAGGAGGCTTCGAGGTCGCCAGAAGAGACAATGGATTTGAACTCGGCGGATGGATTTTCCACATAGTCATCCATTACCACGGATTCCAGCGAGGTTTCAATGGCCAAGTCGAAAGGCCTAATGACGAGATTGAATCCGAAGTTTTCGGCTACCAATTCCACGAGTAGCTGGTCTGGCTTTCGACCCTCTGGATCACTCCTGAACAGCGAGCCCTGAAGACGATCGACTTCAAATTTGAGCTCGAAATTTCGCTGCTGAAGTTTGAGGTCCTCGTTTGTGGAAACATTTGGCACGTCTTGAAATTCAGCACCATCATCCTCATCATCCGATTCGTTTTGGATAATGGCTGCCTCTTGAGTGGTGAACTGGAAAGATGCTGACTGTGGACGCTCGCGCTTGTTAACCGACTTCTTCGAAACAGAGCTTTGAGCCCGTGGTCGTTTCGAAGCCAATGCTTGTTCTGGGGCTGAGCTCTGAAGGGCTTGTTCTTCCTCATCTATATCGGGTATTGCAACATCGATGATTCTCATCAAACTCTTGTACTTCTTGTCTGACACTGAAGCATGCAGCACAGGAAGATGCCCGGAGATTCGGATCTTCGTAAGATTTGGTGCCTTTGGGATGATTGACGTCTCCACGATGAAGTCGATATTGATTTTCTCGATTATGTGCATAGATTGAGATCCATCCCTCGCCACCAGTTGACTTTTAGTCTCCTCGATAGACGGACCGATCAAAAATTGCGTTGATGACAGCTTGACAACAAACTTGTCGTACATCAATGATTCTAACCGTTTGTAATCATCGTCGGTGTACGCTTGGCTCTGCTTTGATTGAATCTCCTTCATTGTGTCTTTGTCCACCAGTTCGCTGTTCACGCTGATGTGACCAGCGTCGAGGATCAAACACATTGTTTTCTTGGTCGTAATGTTCTCGGGAACAATAATCAAAGGGGCCTGGAGATCCAGCTTGGCGTTGATAGTCTTGTGTTCTTCCAACGCGAACTCGAGACCAGCTCTCGTCTGTTGTCGTAGACCTTCAACAGTTGCGCCAGCACTTTCCATGAGAGCGCTAATAGACTCCATATGCCTCTCCGGAGGTTTGAAGAACTGTATGATGCCGACAAGAAAACGTGGATTCCAGATAATCTCCAGGGGCTTCAGCTTGCCCGTCAATGCCAGATCACTTGCGCCATCTAGTGGATTTTTCTCGAATTGGAATTGAAAGAACGGGTCGACCAGTTCCGCGTCAGTGGAGTTACTCGCGCCATCCAATAGCAGCTTGGGTGCCGGCGTGTCTGGCGCATCTTTGACGCGCACAATGTGAGGGAACAAGCTCTCAGGGGTGGTGCCATCATTGACTCTCAATCCACCAAGGCTGATATCTGCCAAAAAGGAGTCGGGTCGTTGGAGAAATTTTGCTCGGAACGCATCGAAATACAAGCTGAGGACTTCGACGACTTTGTCATGAGGGTCACGCTTGAGAGTGAAGCTGCCAGTATTGAGTGATGCGTCAATTTGCATCTTGACGGTTTCCTTGGGCAGATCCACACTTTCAGCGAGAGCTTGTTTTTCGTCCCAATCAATGGCATCATACAGCTCCTTGCGTTGCTCCTCCGTCATTGTAATCTCGGGGTCCTCATCTTCCTCATGAGGCTTTGAACCCCATGCCCAAGCGATCCAACCTTGATTAGCCTTCGCCTTTTCGGCCTTCTTGACTCCAACGTTCTCTTTCTTCAATTGATTTCTAGCCAGCGATCTCCAGAAGCGCATGTCTTCATAATTCAGCTTCCATTCGAGCTTATTCAGCTCAGTGGTTTCATCGGCCGTCAATTGATCCGCCGCTTTCTTCTTTTTCTTGAAAAGTTCGATGTAACGTATTCTATCGTCTCGACGTTCTTTGAAGAACTCCCATGACCAGCGACGGTTGCGATCGTGTATCTTGCTTAGAACTGCATTACCCGCAAACTTGAGCCAAGCCCTTGGATCTTCCTTCGGCGTGACACCCTTCGGTTGGAATTTTTTGTACTCTTGGTGACGGATGAAATAGTGGAACAGATCGACCATCATGAGAGCATCTTGATATTGATCGTCATCCAAGACAAGACCAATTTCATCAAAGATCAGTCCAGCTTTGATGTGCGGTCGATCGACCTTGCCAGATTTATCAATCTCAATCTTCGCCTGTCCAGTGACTGGCTTCAGGATGAACTGATGGTTGGCGGTATCTGGATCCTCGGTCCTCACGATCATTTGCTTGAATTTCTCCAGCATCTCATCGTGCGAAACTACAGCAGCATCAGGCACCTCCGCCTCCCTGCCAGTGCCCAACAACTGTGTGTCTGTATTCCAGTATACTGCCAAGGCGCCCAGTGTGGCGAGCTTGTGTGTAGGTCCACTGGAATCTTGTATGTATGCTGGCTTCCATTCTCCATCTGTGCTGATCGCGCTGAATTCATCGAGAGTGACACCAAGAGCGAATGGGTGGCCTTGGGTAGATATCGAATCTTCGTAGCGGACGTGGATGTTCTTGACTGTGATCTGGAGATTGTCGACGATTTTGGTGACCAAACTGTCCGTGAAACTTTGGTGCTTCTGCTGCTCTTCTAGACTCATGCCCTCCTGAGTGCGATCCTTCAACATCTCGGCACTGTCAAGCTTCTCGATTTTGAGTGCCTGTCTCCTCCGCTCCTCTTCTTCCTCGTCATATTCAGCATCCTCCTTCGGCGCAGCAAGCACAAAGACATCCTCAATGTAGATCTGCACAGGCTGACCTCGCAGATTCGACCAAGGGATCTTCAACGTAAGGTGACCTAGGTGTCCTTCCACCACATTTATAGGCAGTTTCAACTGGTCCAGGGCTTCTCGCCGTAGTTCCAGGTCCCGCAGCTTCACATCTCCAGACCAAATTCCGACTTTCAGTTGTCCAGGATCAAAATTCCTTATGTACATGCCCAGAAAGCGGTTGAGCAGCGATGCGACGAGTCCTTCCAACATCTTGAGTTTGTGTTGCCGTCACCCTGGCAAGGGAACCACGCAATCAAACTTTTCGAGAAGACGTCGTTATCAGCATCTGCAAGATTTGGGCAGGCGTTCGTTTGTGATTCAGGTCATCAGAATCATGGCATATGTTTCGTATCGGTTTCGCGCGTGGGTATTCGTCATGAGAGGGAGAGGGAGGAGTGTCGTATATTTGGACTTGTGGAGTGATGCTTGTAGATTAGGGGGGTTCCTTGGGCGAAGTTCCCCGCTGTCCGTGCAGACAAGTGAACCTAGAAAAAGTAGAAGCTATCAGGAAGCTTATTAAAAATAGCGTTAACAATGACAACTCCCATATAAGTTCTGGTTGTATTATTGGATTTTAATTCCAAAATCTGAAAGGTGCAAAACCTTCTGCCTACTCAATACGTAGTCTGTTAACAGATGGCGCGTAAATTGCCTTGTTTTCGTTGGTTATGGGTCTCGCTTAGCATTCATTACAGTAGTGGAGGAGGGCGCCATTGGGCAACTACGTCACCACCTCTTTTGGAGGTCGAGCTTGCTGATTCGGGCAAGCATCGAGAAAGGTCTTTCACCAGCGGACACCTGCTCTGGTCTTCCCAAGAAGTATTTCTTTTCCTTATTCTCGCGGGAGTAGCCTCACTCTCACTCTCACTGCCTCAAACTTGTCCCATCTGTTCTTATGTATTGATTCAATTGGTCTCTCCGCCGATTTCTTATCGCTGTTCCCAATCGTCAAATTGCGGGGAAGCTTCGCATGTAAACAGGTATCCGACCACAATAATGCTTCGCTCAGTAGCCACGCGATCACTTCTAAAGGGCTTCTCGAAAGTTCCTGCTGCAAGATCAAGCTATAATACAGCTTCCGCCAAACTTCGTAACGCTGCTCCTCTCCGCCAATTGAACAACAAGCGCCCGCAAGTCCTGTCGCGTTTCCGTCCTACCACCACTTCACTGCTCTACGCCACGAAGACAACCGGCCCCTACGAGCCACTCGACCCTAAAGAAGTGAAAAAGGTGTTGGAATCAAAGATCGAGCCAACCCCAGAGGATGTCTCGTCCGACTCGACTGTTCGCCGTGTTTTCGAGGAAAGCCAGGCGGGAAAGAAGGAAGATGATGCGATGCTCGGCGGAATAAAGGCAGATATCGAGACTATCAAAGAGACATTTGCCTTGACCGAAGTCCCTAGAGAGTCGTTATATATCGGAGCGGCCGGTGTCCTCCCCTATGCTGCCACCTCCCTCTCGACAGTGTACCTTGCGTGGGATATTAACCATGCCTCTGCAACTGGTCAGGGAGTTTTATTCAGTCCAGAGACAGCTCATCAACTGCTTGATCTAGTTACTCCAATCCAAATTGGATATGGTGCCGTCGTACGTATCCAGGAATCTCCATACCTATGATTCAACGGCTGAACAAATTGCAGATCATTTCATTCCTCGGAGCTATCCACTGGGGTTTGGAGTACGCCGGATATGGAGGACACCACAGCTATCGCCGATACATGTACGGAGTCATTGCACCAGCAGTGGCATGGCCGACAATTTTCATGCCCGTCGAGTACGCCTTGATCACACAATTCGTGACTTTCAACTTCCTCTACTTCGCAGACGCGCGAGCAACAGTGAGAGGATGGTTCCCGCCCTGGTACTCTACCTACCGCTTTGTTCTAACCTTCCTCGTCGGTGCCTCCATCGTGATCAGTTTGGTTGGACGAGGACAGATTGTGCGACATGACCACCAAAGCATGAAGAGCCCAATAGACTACATCAAGCAAGATCGTGATGCTCAGTGGGAGGCTTTGGAGCGTGAGGAGAAGGAGCGACGCGCGAAGATGGTGGAGGAGGACGAGGAGAAAGGTGGAGACGACAAGGATGATGAGGCGGATGAGAAGAAAGGCGACAAGAAGGAGAAGAAGTAGAGATGACGGTTCGAACTGGGTGTACAGTAGAGAGGTTTCATTTTGTTCGCTGTTGACGGCTGATGGAGCATCAACTTTTGCTATGGGGTTAGCAGCGAAAAACGATTTGATGGTAATGAAGTCGCTACTAACTTGGTCGACAAATAAGTTATTTTACGAAATGGATGGAAAGATGATGAATGATGGACTTGAGATTGCTAGTACTTAACATAAAGATACTTTCTTCCGAATCCTCCACTGTTTTTGTTTCATTTCTCGCGCTGGTCCTAACTCGGAAAATTTTCAGGGCTCATGCATAGCTGACAGAAATTGGTGCCATTTTTAGCATGGGCACGTTGTCTCCCTAAAGTTTACGACTACAAGAAACCCCAACAAGTTCAAGCTCGAGGTGGATTCAATGCGATATCCTCATTGCTTTATCACATCCTGGTTCTTCTCTAACACTACAAGTGACTAGAAGTCTTCCCCCTCAGATCTACCGGTATTTGGCTTCTGAGTGCAGCATATTCCCCAGCCTCAATCGCCACCTTACGACTAGCCAATTCAAACTTCCAATCCACCCATCTCTGCAATGGCCTCACCGATATCTCAATCTCAACATTCTTTGATTCTCTCGACTCAACATCAACTGGAGCAAACCCAAGGAAGAACCTTCAATGGGAATTCCCCACCAGCTTCAACAGGCTTCCCATATATCTGCACGATATACCTTCCTTCTTGAGCACCAGTATTCGCGACCCTGACACTACAGGAATAGTCTCGTTGCTCGAAGGCCGCCTAACTTTGAGATCTGACAGAGAGAATGCGGTATACGACAAACCGTACCCAAGAGGAAACGCAGCCTCTACCCTCAAATAAGCCAGAAGTCTCTGTCCAAACATCTATCATACGTAATAGTCTCTCATTCCTATCGAAAAGCGGGAGATGATCCTCATGCGTCGGAATAGAGTACAGAAGACGACCAGAGACCTTGACGCGTCCGAACAACACGTCCGCGAGAGAATGGCTGCCTTCAGAGCCACTGTGCCAGATAATCAATATCGCAGGGACGCTGTCCCGCCACTCCTCCATGATGACTGCTCCCGCTGTTACAATCGTAACTTTGTACGTGGATTCGCTGCGCTGACAGCTTGGACATCTCGCGGACGCAGATGAATGGACGCTCGATCTCCATCAGTTCCCATCTTTGTAGCGCCGATTGAGATGTTCTGCTCAGAAGTTTCCTTGCCAACTACCTCCGAACCATCGCCAGAAGGAAACTGCTTCAACAAGTCGGGATTCTCTTTGATGGAAGGAATAATATATTTGCCTTCGTCCTCTGCATTGCATCCCACGGCCACAATAGCAACATCAGCTCCCTCAGCCGCTGCAACAGCTTATACGATCTCATCAGAATCAGTTAACGTGACCTGCGCCTCTGAAAGCGTTGCGCCGATACCTTGAAATGGGGATACGACGACCGGGTTGCGGGTATTGGAGGAGCCTCGATGACCGGTATTTGCAGCGTTGGCCAACCGTCCAATTATAGGACAAAAAGAGACTCTCCTGTATAGTGGATGTAACGGCCTCTTGTCCACTGCGTCGTTCTTGAGAAGAACCATGGGTCTAGCGCCCACAGTAAGAGCCGGCTCTGCATGCTCCTTTCTGAATAAAAGACTCGGATCCGGATTTTCCACGTCTCGTTCCGCAGAATGTTCAAGCTGAGTTGCGAGGATTCTCTTCCCCGTCACATGTACGCCTCCATGGTATCCATGGTAATAGAGCCTTCTTTGAGGACAGCAGGAAGATGCACAGCGCGTTGCTGCGCAAACGGAATTTCGATATCCAGCCCATTCTTAAGAGAACGTACTGCATCTCTAACCCAAAAATGAAATGCGAGATAACAAAGCCCTCGATTCCCCATTGTCCCCTTAGGATATCCGTGAGTAATGCCCTGTTCTAGCCAGCCCATTCCCCATTTACGGAATTATAGCTCGACATCACAGCACTTACTCCCTGCTATATCACTCTCCTAAAATGCGGGAGATAAACTTCATGTAGAGCCTTCTCATCGACTTTGATGTCGGCCTTGAAGCGGGCGTTCTCCATTGAGTTCAGCGCCAGCGCTTCACGCACGTCATGACATTCCTCCCCGCTCTCCTCGTCAACGCAGCCCAAAACTCACCCAAGAGCAACGGATCTTCACCATACGTCTCCTGATCCTCCCCCACGCAGGATGACGAGGGAGGTTAATACAAACCCCACTAAAGAAATTACACCCTTTGATCCGCACCTCGCGGCCTATTGCAAGACCGACTTGTTCTTCGAGGGAGACGCCCCAGATCACGCCGCGAGCTGTGGATACGGGGTAGATGTTGCTCCGAGCCGACGGTGGCGCTGTAGGGCCGTCGCTGAAGCGGATTCCGGGAATGAGGAGGCGCGGGATACGACCGTAGACATATGGAGAAAGGTTGTAGCCTTGTGAGAGGTCGTGGGTGAGGCCGTGCCAGAAGGGGACGTCGCCGTCCAGGAGGTTTTCTTCTTGTGTCAGTTGGAGATTCGCAGGTTTTGACGAGCTGGACTGGTTTGTCGAACGTGAGAAGAGGGGAAGACATGGCTTTGGTTGAAATCTCTTCAGAGTTCTCAGGGGAGTGAGAAGGGCCGCGCGAGAGTTGACACTTGTTGAGTAACCAAAGGCGTGTCTTTCGCGACATACCCAGAGGAGATTCTGTGCTTTGAAGATTCTGGACCAGAGTTCTGAAATAGAACTTCCTATTACTACTTCAGTAATGGAGATTAGAAATACGACAAACATTGATGATCCAACGCCTTTAAATCGATCCTGGTTTACGACTTCATTTTCCCCACTTCCTATCCGGTCGTAAGTCTTGCCAGTTATTATCAAGCTAGTACTCGTAGGTCCCGGCTTGTCCTCATTTGGAAACTGCACCTATCCAGAAAGCAATATGAAATACATCGCAAAAAGTATATAATTCGTCAATCGTAATGCGATTCATAAGAGATATTTCCCGTCACGAGTTCATCATTTATCAATGGCTTTCTACCAATTTGAGTTGACTGCCAAACGTTTCATGCGTAAGACCAGTTCTTGGGGCGTGATGCCTGCTCTTCTGACTTCTGAATAGATGATAGGAGTATAGTCCTGAGTTTTGAAATCTATCTTGTCAGTCACAAGTCGATTTCATTAGAAGACTGCATAGCCATATCTTCATTTCAGAGCGCCTCTTCTGGTGCTTCGTAACTTAAAGTGGGTAATTGAATTGAAGAATGCCGCGATGGTTGCCAATAGGAATATATACGATGAAATTACAGTTCATATCAATCAAATCACCAGAACATCGTGGCCCTATACTACAAGGAACCAGCCAACTGTAAACGACAAACGACACCAAGTGGTTGTTCCCGGTACGGTCCCCGTACCCCCACGCTATGACCCTTGGAGAGATCGCCAGTCCAAAAGAAACTGCCAAGCAAATTCCAAAGAAGCCCCTGCCAATCCAAGGATAGAAAGGAGACGGAATCCCTGCGTGCACATGAGACTTGTGAAGATCCTTAACCCTGGGGCCCATCCTCACCATGTGAGCACGTCAAATGTATTGATGCTTCTCCCTCAAGTGTTTGTGCAACTTCTCCCTCCGGCAATATCCCCTTCCCCTATTATTTCCACATCCAGAAACATGGCAATGGTGTCTAGTACGGAGATGAATCGTGCCGAAATGTCTTTGGAGGTCGCTCAGCCGAGTGAAGGTGAGGTTGCAGCTAGGACAGGAGTGCGATTTTACTCTGGGAGAAGGAGAATCGGGAGATGAGGTGGAGGAGACTGGAGTGGAACATTGTGTCGGCTGGGCGAGATTGGGCCTGTTGTTGGTGATTGGAGAAAGTGACGGTACGTTAATGGTAGAGGGGTAGAGAGGGTTGGAAGGATAGTACAGATTTGATGGGTGGGTCAGAGGTAGAATCTGGCTCTGGCTGTGAATAGTAGGATGGATCTCGAAGTGTGAAAGATCGTAGATGGTTTGGGCATTTGATGCGATAAATTCGTCATTGGATGTAATGAAAGTGTTCCACTCGAGTTCATAGAAACCAGGAAGAGTTGTGTCGAATGCTCCACTGTCTGAAAGCAGAGTATGTGGGGCTTTGTGACTGTCTTGCATACTAGACTGAGAGCCAGCGACAAATCGGCTTGAAATTGATCCAGTCAGTGAGAGAAAGATCGCTGACAAGGTGAAAACACTTACCTAGCAAGCAAGCCTTCCTTGAAGAAATTGGTCATCGTCGCAAAACTATCGTGTGGAAACTGAAGAATTGCAAAGGTTTCGATGTTGTAGAACAAAGGAAGTTGCTGCAGTTGTTGCAAAATCAGACAAAATCCCACACTTGGAGATTGTGTAGACACTGCAGGAGGACATCTGAGAATCAGAGAAGGAGATACTAATACTTATACTGATGGCTATTCCCATAAAATTTGTTCTATTCCAGCTACGACCAGCGAGTTTGTAAACTCTTTGGCAAAGTATGTGAACATTTTGATATGGTTTCTCTGCTCCGCAGGTACTGCCTCCAGGTGATAAGGGAAGTTCGGATATTCTAGCAGTAAGAATTCGATCATGAGCGAGATGCACACACTAGCACAATTATGACTTGTAGTCATGCAGAAATGAAACAAATACTGCGAGACACTCTAAAGTTCATGAACTTTTTCTGAGTAGGGGAAAATGGACTTTTTGTTATACAGTATGAATCATGGCGCGAGCTGGTATGGACAAAGCAGGGTGGGGGGACGCACCAAGGATCATACGGAGGTAAGAGCTGGCGGCATTACTCGCCGCACCCCCAAGCGAGACCCCACCTTCTTGACGAGTCTCACCCTATAACACTTAATTTGTAAACAAATCTTATAGTCACATCAAAAATAGATAATCTATTCTATCTTTGTCTCTTTTGCATAAGAATTATTATAGTGACAACTGGAAAACCCTTAGATGCACTAAAGTACGCGGCATATGAAAGGAGGGAAAATCGTGGAACCAAATTGTAAAACTTATATATCTTCTAAGTCCATGACTTAAACACAAATGCGAAGATCTAGTAACAGATAAAGCACTAGATTACTAAGTTGGAAAACTCTCTTATAAGTATTAAAGAGATAAAGAGACTGCTATAAGAGCCGTAGGACTACGTTAAGCTAGATAATTAAATATTTAATAAAGGCATGCTTATAAGATTAAATACATTATCGCTGCAAATGGAATCTCTACCGTATATTAAATTTATAAAGAAATACAAGTACTATAAGAAATAAAAGATTACGTATCAAAAGACTCAATATTAGTTGAGAAATAAGGGTTGTAGTAGGTCTCGCTTAGGGGTGCGGTGAGTAACGCCGCAAGCTCTTACAGTACCTTCGTCGGGACATGAATCCAATAGTTAGGTTCACCTACCGTATGCTGAAGCTTTCTGGGGTCTCAGGTCTGGGACCCCATCCAGCCTGCTGAGCCCATTCTCCGCTTCACATCTCCATATGCGCGAAGTGACGGTGGTCAGAGCAGATACCAAATCATCTACCCCCGTAACTCCGTATTGTTTGTCGTATCCGAATCTTCAAAAGCCCCTGAGCGTGTTTGAAGCTAACGCCCCAAGACAGGACCGACGTACAGTACTTGGGACGAAAAGGAGGTGGGAGGGTTGTGTCTGATGCCTCAAGGATGCTCCCCTGCAAACCCCACCATATTTCAACTTCCCGATCAGACAACCTTCCATCGCTTACCGGGCGCGGATAGATTGACCCACCTGCATGACATGCAAGGCCAGAGGTCCAGTCAACGTTGGTTTATTCTTAATAATATCTGAACTTTCCTCTGCTTCTCACCGACTCACGTGTCCAATTTTATTCCACACGCGACAACCTCCATTGGCTGCGAATATCTGAACTTCTCCGTATCTGCAGCTTCCACGATGCGACCGCCGCCGCCAAAGGCCACTCATGGCGGCCAAACTTGGAAGCACTTTCTATTAACTTGGCCCATCACCAACTCAAGTCGCTTTCTCCATCACCCCCAGATTGTCAAATCAACGATATGAAGTCGGATACTCACGTTTGCATTGGATAATACCATGGCACATTCTTTTGGTAGTTTGTGGTCGCGAGAAGGACCGATCCATGAGCCTGAGAACAAGAAGGCTGGCAAGCCAGGCTGGGAGTGGACACCATCCCGAGAGCGACAATTGTTTCGGCTTGTTGCTAAAGGTAATGTTCCATGGAAGCATATTGCTACAGCCATGTATGAACCCCCGTCTCCTGGCAAGAAAGAATTCGCTCCGTGGTATGATTCCAGAACCGTTGTTCGTAAGGCCTAGGCTAACCAGCATGAATGACAGCAAAGCAGCCTGCCGAACGCACTGGCATAAGATAACGGACATGAAACCCCGGGAAACATACATTAAGGATCAATCCCGCAAGGAAAAGCAAAGGGAACAACTAGAGCGGGCTTTTGAGCAGTATCAATTGCGCCAGTCCCAGTCCCAGTCGCCCGCTCCGGTCATAACTGAACCTTTTGGAGGGCCCGAGCACCGGTCAACGCTCGCATCCGTTCTCGATGTTACTTTCGACTCCTCGGGGTCTCATGCCACCAACCGTCCTGGGGCATCGTCACCAGAACAACGTAGTGATGCTCCAGATATACGGTCCCTCCCTCTGTTAACCTTAGAGGGAACAACGCCGGCCGACTCTGTTCTGTCTATTACGACGCCAACAGCACAGGATATCGTGCACTGGCCCTTTGCACATGATAAGACGAGAACGCCAAAGGAATCGATGACGAGCCCGGTAGGAGCAGGAGTTGATGGATCGTTGCAAGGCATACACACGATAAGCAGAAAACGCCCGGCACCATCTGAGTTCAGTGAACCTACAGATGGCACCTCACGAGGACTTTTGAACCACCGGTCCACTGCCTCTATTGAGAAGGAACCTGCATCGGTCCAACAACACTCCAAGTCCGATTTGGTTCATGAAAGTGCAAATCCATGCTCTATTATGCAGATTACTGGTCTCTCCTCCGTTCAAGAGGAGCCCGAGATAGCAACAGAATCTAAGATGACCGTCGCCGAGGTGGAAGATGAAATGAAAGCCCCTCGGGGTTTCATTGGTTTCATAAGGTATGGATTAACGAAATCTCGACTGTCCGTTCAGAGTATGATCTCTGCTTCCGGGACAATCAGATCTCGGTTCTCCTCTCGGAGGTCTTCTCGGCGATCCTCCGTTCGATCCGTGCGACCGGAGGACACAATTTCATCTGCTTATGCCTCCTACCTATCCAACCGGGACCAACTTCCCCCGGCACTTCAACCCACTCCGCCCATTTATGGTCGGACAGGCCGACAACTGACAAGTCTTTTCTTGGAACTGAAAGTGGCTGGCGCAACCGACAACGAGGTTGCAAGAAGACTGGAGAAGCTCCTGCGAGACATTGGCCCTGTCAAAGCACAGCACATCACTGGAGTTCGAAGTGGCCTTGGGGAAACCGCTCTCGAAGTGGCCTTAGCGCTAGGCAATGTGCCCGCTTGTCGAGCTCTCCTGGATGCTGGAGCTGATGTGCACGCGAGAACTTCTGACGGCAAATCACTTTCTGAATTTGGTCGCATAGCTATGAGTCAAGCCAACAACAATGCAATGTACTTCGCCATTGGCGCCTGTCGAAACGAAATCCTCTCCCATTCTCATCCTAAAAAGAGCAGTCAGGGATCCGGGAAAACGTCAAAGGCGAAAATGAATACAGCGTCCGACGAGCATACTCAGTTGGAGGGAAGTGGCCAACTTGTTCAAATAAATGAAGGTCCCAGCGATGCAAGCAAATCCGAGAGTACACCGATCTTACTACCCCAGCAAAACCACGACGAAATTCAAGTCTGGCCATCGAGCACGAACGACGCGCTACAGCAAGCCTCTGGAGGCATGTACTTGATTGGAGATGGGTCTCCATCGGGATCAAATTCTACTTTGACGCCTAGGGCAGCTCCCAAGCCAAGCGCCTATGTTCCTGAGCTACTTCCATCACAGCAGACTCCAACTCGAGGCGTTCCAGACTTGGTAGCCTATTACAATGCCGTGGGCTCCCAGCAACAGAAGCCATTTCAACATTCCCCGGCGAATGCTATCCTGAGCGCCCAGCCAGATCCCACATATTTGCCTCATTTTGATAGCTTTCCGGATCCCCCAGCCTCGACCTCACTTGTTGGCGGATCCACGACACCAGACATGTCATCAATAGCTGGGAACGCCCCCCATGGATCTGTATCCCATGGATTAGGAACGGCATCAGACAATGGCTCCGCTCAATTTGAGCTACTTCCCGAGCTACTTCCCGATGGCCGCATGGCATATATCCTACCTTTCAATAATCACTCAGTCCCTGGCGCTCAGAACTTTCCACCATCAGCAAGTGCACTGTCAGTTCCCAGCTCGCAGCCTCGAAACTTCCACAGAAATTCCCGAGAGTCTGACAGCCTAGTCTGGCTTCGAGACTCGATGATGCAGACGGAGGCACTTCGACCGATTATGTCTACCCCAATGGTTCAACCGTCAGTGCGTGCGCCAGCCTTTAACGCCAATACTCCTATGACACATCAAGCTCCCTACTCAAATGATGTCCAACAGTCATACCTTCAAGACTCCGACTCCGCAATGAGCTACACCTTCCCAGTTACTCTACCAACCTCGAATCCCTATCAAATCGAAGCGATTGAGCCTCGGAATCAGCAGGCGTCTTCTGTTCATGATTTATCTATGTTTCAACCGAGTCATACGCCGGATCCGCACCCTTACCAAACTGCTTTATTCGATCCGGAACTGGAAGAAATGTTCTTCGACCCCATGCCACCGCTAGATGACCCATTGGTGGACAACAACTTCATCTACGACTGGGATTCTCTCCCGCCGAGCCATTAGGAAGAAGCTCATGAGAGGGGCATCTTCGCGATGTGCTAGGGGTATTTTGGATGAGAGCCTCTCTACTGTAAATTTACTCTACAAAATTTTCATGCCAGTTGATGATATTTATGGGGCGCTAATTCTAGATTAGGTCGCTGCGAAAAGCATTGGAGCATGTGGAGTTGCATCAAGGCTGAGGGGTTTTGGCTGTAGCATGTCTCTTGAGTGAACATGGAGTTTCACCAACTTGCCAGCATTTTATTGCTGGGTCCTGTGAGATCAAGTAATACCTTGCAACGACAGCTCCCATCAAACTCCCGTCACTCGAGCGTAAGCAGAAAATGAATATCGGCGATGAAACAAGGAAGAACAGCAACGATACCGACAATGACAGCAATTCTCTCACTCGAGAGATTTTGATCTCAACTTTCCAAACTCCGTCCAAGTTTCCAAAGCAGGCGTCTCACCGTTTTCTCTGTACAGAGTGTGCACTCCACTCGCAAGCGCAAGCGACTTGTTGACATTCGAAACTAGGAGACGCACTTTCGCCACGTACAATAGAAAGTTAAGGACTGATGGTGTTTGCCCCTTTAAAAAGACCCCCGCCTCCGAGCCAAATCCCGCCTTTCGTTTCACAAACAGTTCCAAAATTCGAATTAGCAATATTGCATGGGATCCTCTATAATCAGAAACTAATTCCATTACACAACACTTTCCAGCCCAAACAGCTTCCGAAATTTAAAGCCTTACGATAGAGAATATTGCCCCATAATTGCTAAGGCAATGAACCCCATTCAGATACTAAACCATAAAAGTCCCTGAGTTGTAAAGCATATATGCCAAAAGTCTGCACAGCCAGGCAAAGCCGGCGGCGACGAATGGGCCTAGAATTTCCTCTGCCCAATCATAACCATCATTTCAACTACGGAACAATGACACATTCCTGTGGTAAGCTAGCGCCTAACTAGCGTAGGAATGGTACTGGTGTATCGCACTGTACTCCGGACTGCCGCCAGCCGTCAAAGAATAAGCCGGCGCTACAAGTGGAGGTGTATTTGTTAACCCCACGTTGATGCTCTTTTCAGGACGCAACAGTTCTTATAATCTTGTGATGTCCCACTTTAGCAGCGGAAATCTCATCTGATGAAGGGTTATAAAGACTCAAAATCTTCTCATACACCTTGTGGTAACAGTGTAATGCAGTATCATAGGATTTCTGATTCTCCAAGCAGTAAGCTAGATCGCGCATAGACTCGATGGTGTCTTCGAAAGTCGTGCAGTGGGAATTTTGATGATATTCGAGAGCTCACCGAAAGTGTTTCTCTACATCTCTGTGAGCTCCTTGATATGATAGCGTGTATGCCAGATTGAGGACGATGTTGATAGTACGTGGACGATTTAGTCCATAGATTTTCTCATTGTGCTGTCACACACGCTTTCTAGAGACTCGGGCTTTCTCTAGCTGCTGCTGCTTCAATAAAAGTGTCACTGCAAGATCATACAGAATATACACAGACCTTGGATGCTCCGGCCCGTGTGCCTTAACTATAATGTCTGCCATCTGTTCTTGTATTTCCAAGGCCTGTTCATGCTTTCCCTGATCACCTAAGATCGTTGCCAGGAAATTCCTGCTCAGCAGGGTATATCTGCCGTCGGGTCCTTCAAGCTCTGTCAGACCTTTAGCAGACTCTTTGCATATTCTCTCGGCCTCATCCAGCTTTCCTTGAACCCACAAAGTCCTACTTAAGGTTAACCTAGCACAAAATCGCTTTAATGGACTAGGGTCAGAAGTTTTAGTGTACTAGTCAATGGTTACTCTAAGCAAGTTCTCCGCCTCCCTAAATCGGTGAGGCCGTGCCAGAAGGGGTCGCCGTCGAGAAGGGAGAGGGATTCTTCTTGTGTCAGTTGGGAGAGAAGGACTGTTGCGGGTTGAGATAGAGATTCACCGGTCTTGAACGAGCTGGACTGCTTTGTCGAACGTGAGAAGAGTGGAGACATGGCTTTGATTGAAAGTCTTGAAGTGTTTTAAGGAGTGCCTAGGGAGGCGGTTCTGCCCAGAGTCAATGAACAATTGCTGACTAATCGTCAATTGGGAACTTCTTCATGGCATACCGAGAGGAGGTTTTGAGTGCTTGAAAGGTCCAGGAGAAAAGTTCTGGAATAGGACTTCTTATTATTGCTACGTTGAAAGATTACATATACTACAAGTTTGGGATATAATTTCCTTGAACAACTCTGGAAAACGGCTCTCTCTTCGTTCACAAGTGTCGACCCATACCTTGACGTCAAGTCGTCTTCCGCTAGTCAAATCTTTCTCATTGTCCAACGACTTCAAGGGCAATACGAAATATGTCGCAAAACTACAATTGGTCAATTTCGTGTTGCTCATACAATGTACGCGTCTTGATCGCGGTGTGTCGCTCAGATTTATGTACATACAGTAATCCAGTGGCACCGGGTACTAATTTTGACTTTTGCCAAGATTGAATAACATTCTCGCTGGCCGGACAAGCTCGATGATTATGCAGCCGTGCCGAGACATGACGAAATAAAGGAGGTTATTTCTCGCTAATCCCACCGTCCCTGAAACGCACGGACGCTGATCGCAAGTGGGCATTTTTCGGATCTTCAACGAGAAAACACCACCAATTTCAATCTGAGGTAGGTCCCGGCGAATATCAATCAAGCTGTACATCACAATCACAACTCGAAGACCAGAGAACTCAACAAGTTCGCTGTCTCAATTCATCTGAATATTAGCTTGGTGGCTTGTGCAATGGAATGATTCTCATGCAGCACGATACGCCACACCATATTTCTTTTGATGCTTGGTATAATCTGCTGCTCTGCTAGGTAGAACCATGAGCGACTCGCTTGCATCGCACGATATCCAGCAACGATGGACCCCCCAAATCCAGCCTCCTCCTCACCCCACACTCCACCTCCACTCAATCCTCCGGTACCACAACCCCATAACCAACTCGAAGCGCAAACCATCCTCCACCAAGCCTCTTCTATAATTGAGCCCGATTCCTCCCTTCCCCCTTATCTCTCCTCGCCAACAGCCTTGTCCGATTATGGCAGTGACATCGATCGATACTCCACCCGCTCTGCGTCCGTCTCCTCCTCATCCCGCGACTATACCTTCGAAAACGGGAGACGTTACCATAAGTTCCGCGAGGGCATTTATGCGTTTCCCAATGACGAGAGCGAGCAGGATAGAGAGGAGATGAAGCATGCAATGATTGTGAATTTATGTGGTGGGAGGCTGCATTTTGCGCCTGTTGGGAAACATGGGGAAGGAGAACTGCATAACGTGGTTGATTTGGGGACTGGGACGGGGATTTGGTGTATAGAGAGTATGTCCCCCTCTTGTGATGAGAGAATTTATGTGCGTCTAGGAAGGAGAGGGGGAAATTGTGAAGGGCCAGATTCGGAGAATAAGGCTGATGGGCATGATTGAACAGTGGGTGATGAATACCCCTCCGCACAGATCTTGGGTGTTGATCTGAGTCCCATCCAACCCGTCTGGGTGCCTCCAAACGTCAAGTTCATGGTCGACGACGCGGAGTCCGACTGGCTTGAGCCAGAGAATTTCTATGACCTCGTGCATGCGCGGCACGTCACGCAGGCTTTCAAGGATTTTCCTACCTTGCTGGAACGAGCATACCGGTAAGTCTCTCCTATCAGGTTCCAAACTGAGCAAGTGTGCTGAATAGACGATGTTAGGCACATCAAACCAGGAGGTTGGATCGAACTCCAAGAAATGCACCATCTCCCACACTCCTATGCCCCCTCTCCCTTACCCCCCGATTACCCCCTCCTAACCTTTTTCCAACTCGTGGCCCAAGGTCTCGCCTCCCTTGGCACCAACCTCGATACCTCCCTATCCGAAGCCGCATCTCTCGAAAAGTACGGCTTCGTCAATGTTCGGCACGAAACCCTCCAAATCCCAATCGGCCCATGGCCGAAGGATAAGGTGCTGAGGACGGTGGGAATGTATGCCCGGTGGGGAATTGAAGATGGATTGCAGGCGATGGCTTATGGACCACTTTGCAGAGGGTTAGGGTGGACGAGGGAGAGGGTGGAGGAGCTTTTGGTGGAGGTAAGGGCGTGTTTGAGGGATTTGGATAGGGGGATGGATGGTGGGGATTGGGATGAGGATTGGGATGGTGGGGTGAAGGCTTATTTGCCGTTTCATGTATGGTGTGGCCAGAAGCCTTTCGACGTCAAAGAGCAGGGGAAGGAAAATGATGATGGCATGGAGGTCGACGATGCAATGGATATGAGTTAGTGAGGAAGAAAACCCTCGCTCGCTCTATCAAGGTTTCGGATCTGGGGCTGTGGAGACAGCCACTTGAGTTGGGTTCGACGGGATTGGAGTTTGTGCAGCGGGGGCGTTTAAGGGGAGAGAAAATTATTATGTATCGGACAAGCAGGAATTTATACCATTCTGGTTACTCCAATGCAAGTGCGTGTTCCAGAAACCTTCAAAGACCGAGAATACTTTCCCAGAATTCTTCTTATCCCTCAATGCTCCATTCGTTACTCGACGAACCCCACCACCAAAGTATCTCCATCGGAGCGCAGCAGCGGTAGCCTCACACATCAAAACCTGGAGCGGGCCAACGGGCCATCCATTCCGACGGGTTGGTCGTTCTCGAGGACGTGATCGAGCACCCCAAGGTCAGTGACAAAATGGGCCCCGATGCGCTGTATCTTCCGAGTTTGGGGGACAAAGGACCGTATAATTATAATAAGGGGTATGTGCCTTCCTTGCCCTCCTTGCCCTTCATAAATCATTCCAAAATATTAATGAGGAATGAAGGAGAATTTGGGATATTGAAGCGCTGATGAGGCGCAGGAATATACAGCAAGATCCGCCTCTTTCTAAGAAATTCTTTTCAAATCTTTGTCAGGCCTCTGGCACTCTCGGTTCCCTTTCCTACAATTGAGACAGACAGGAGATGTCCCATCGTCTTCAACAGTCAGACTCGACCCCGCTCAAAGGTTCACCAAATCCGAGACACCGAATCGAAGATTTCTCATATTTGGATTTTCTTCATGTCGAACTGAGAGTTTGTCAACGTCATTCACATGGAATCTACGTGTACAATTACCAAGCTGATCTTATCACAGTCAGCATTGTACCAAGACCGAGCCGCTGGGACAAGAATTCTTACTTACAGTTCTGAGGGGCAACCCTCGGGATCGGCAAAATACGTAGTGTCCAATCCCCTTAAAGCTTTCTCTCGGCAGGATTATCCACTTCCATCCGGGAATCATCAGCCTCAAAACATGCTCGCATGCAATGATAGGTGGCCTGCGAGGTTCGTATGCGATGACTGTCGCTCTGGCAGCCGAAATCGCACGCAGATCCCCGAATTGCTGCACCCCTACGTAGAATTCTCCTCATCGACGATCATCAAGCCACACCTAGGTTGGAGGAGAAAATGAAACCACCACCATCGCCAACACACCAAAAAGAGAAATTGTACACATGTGCTCTTTTTCAAAGATAACGGTGAGACCTGACAATACCCTCAACCCAGCAGCCTACAGAGCTGACACATCATCTGACAGCCGAGACCGACAAAACCGAGACAAGCAACCTCTTCCGTCCCATCTCATCCACAAAAAAGGCTGAGTGTTTTCTCTGGTCAACAAAACTCCATCCGCAAACCCCAACTTATTTGCATATGATAGACCACATAGTCCGCGCCGTGGCCAAACGTTATCCCTTAGATCATCGGGTTATTGGCTCTGTTATCAAACTAACATAATGCCGAACGGCACATCAATCACATCACACCATGACCACGCCAGGTCATGCAACAGCATTACACTCCGCAAAAATGGCTGCCAAAACAAGGCTGCGGTAGCACGCGGCAGCTGCAGTCTAGTAAGCACACGCACACCCGGGAATGTCGGTAAAAACCTTCATCACTCTTCTGTCCAGTCTGCAAACATTTAAAGGAAGCCGCTCATCCATGACTCATTCCCAATCTATTTTTGCTATACCCTTCTATAAACTTTTCGTCGCAAGAAAGTATGCTTGTCTTGGTCTCAAATAATTCTAAGGAAAATTCGAGAGAGGATACTTTTTTGATTTCGCCTCGCTTACCCTCCTTTCTCAAATTCTCGAAGCCGAGCATCACGTGCGAAACTGTCAGCATGCCTTCTTCCTGCCGCTACTCAAGACAAGGCTACAGCCGCGAATCCTCCTACGATTCCACCGTCTCCACTACCTCCCAAACACAAGGTACAATCCACCACCGCCGCACAATCTCCCGAACAAATACCTCCAATCCCGCTCCGCTTCCCCCAAGCCTGGATGGCTTCACTGAACTTTTCCACTCCAGAGTCTCGACACCATTTGTGACACCGATACCGAGTGATAAATCGGATTCATCGGATGCGAAGAGGTGGCAGAGGATGTTGAGGATGCAGAGGGAATTCCATTGCTATAAGAGCGCGAGGTTGGAGGCTGCTGTTGAGGCGTTGGAGAGGGGGGAGGAACCGCCGATTCGTGAGTTCCCCTGTCCCCTTCATGGTAGAGGAGAGCGAAGTCTAACATCTTTGCAGCGTCAAAATTGTGTCTAGATCTTCTGAACGAGGAATTGAAGGCGCAGATTGAAGCTGCGAGGGTTCCGCACTGAGGAATTTGATTGGAGCTTATATCTTAGGTTGGGGAATTCAGATGGGAGCAAACGGGCAAGCGCACGAAACAGAGGGATGGGGCTACGATGCTGGAGTTGTGAACGGATCAAATTGCAATTCAAGAGCGACGAGAGATACCTGGAGTTACCCTCGTCGACTTATCTCGGGTTTAGCGCCGGTGTTGGGATTTTCGGATTGAAATTGAGGCACGGGAATATTGAGCGAAGGGTCTCGGGGTGCATAAGCACAGCCCATTTACATATCCATACCCAGATTGAAAAGTTCATACAATAAATCATAATTCAATTAATCATTCAAACGAAGGTTCGCACTTGGTGTTTTCATGCCTCATTCACGTTTTTAGAATTGCCTGTTTGGGTTTACAGTACGAACAAACATGCGGCTTGCGTGTTTGCCAGCTAGTCCTGCCTGCTTATACGCCAGTTACTTGCCGGAGCCCGGATGACTCATGCGTTGGCATGATTACTTGAATGAGCGGTGATCACTGTGCAGAGCTGGGAGAATAGTCGCTTAAATCGCCGTAGTAAGATGTATGGTAAGATGACTGGCCGAGTTACCGGTCTCCGTCGTCTCCGGCGAGGCTGATACACGTAATGGTAGCCTCACTCGACCTCAGCCCATTTCGATGATTTGAGAAAAGGGGAACACTGGAACTAACCACACTCTTCTTATCTCTCCTCTCACCTCATATATCTTTTAAGTCTTCTGCACTGGTGCCATTACCCACAACTAGAGTCACCACCCACCCAATTTTCTATGTGGTGCCTTTAATTCAATGTAGTTGTGGCTACCGCCACAACTACCAAAAGGTACTTCCCACCGCTCAGAACCCAATCCATCTCCTCTCACTCGATCCAACTCTACCCTCACAACGAACAAACGGACCACACTTCACTTTTCACCAACTTTCTCTCCATTACCACTACCTCCAAAAAACTAACAACGACCTATCGTCAACTCACTGAACACTACCCTCAATAAGCTCCAGCTCCAACCGCTTCTTCCTAATCTCAACCTCCGCAATCTCCAACTCCTTCTCAATCACCCGCCGAGAACGTCCCCTCACACGCTTCACACCACTCTGCCCTAAACTATCATCCACCAACACTCGCTTGCGCTGACGCCGCGCACTCACCACCTCCGATCCACTCTCCACCAAACTCGGTCCAACCCCAATTCCCGAAAAACCCACCTCCTCCGTCAACAAACTACAATCCCTCAACACCTCCTCTACCATCCCCTTCCAACGCTCTTCCACCGCCTTCCGAGTCACTCCAAACGCCTGCCCCCGACGCTCCAACTTCTCCAACTTAAACCCACACAACCCTTCAATATCCAACTTCCTCGCAATCTGACGACAATCTTTCCCCTTATCCACCTCCGTCAACCGAAAATAAACCCTCAACCTCACCACTCCACCGTCCCGGTACAACGCTCCAAAATAACTCACCCCACCCACCTCATCAGGACGCCCCAACCCCTTCTTCCGCTCTTCCAACGCCACGACAACCTGTAACCTCATCACCTCAAGACTCACTCCACCACGAGTCACCACCCGCTCCTCCTCCTTCACCCACGTCGCAAAAAAAGAACAACCACGAAAACGGTAATTCCCATTCTGCCCTCCTGAAAACAACACGGTCTCTACCAACTCCGCCATCACTCCTGCGTCTACAATCAAAACTAAACCAAAGGAAAGAACCACCTTCTTAAAAGAACTCCCGTCACATACTGTGCCACCACGTGCCACCACAACCCCTCTCGACACGTCACCACCACAAGGGCCCCCCCAAAAAGGTTTAAGGTGTCCACACCCTGTGGACAAAACTGTCCACACGGGAAAAAAAAATAACGTGACCCGAAAGAACCGAGACGAGTTGACCACTCAGAGGGTGGTTCCTTTCCAATGGAACCAAAGGAACCAGACTTAGGATTTGGTAGGGGACGCACCAAAAGGTAAGTAGCAAGTTAAGGGCGCCCTTAACTTGCTACTTACCTTTTAGTATAGTCCCCCACCAAAACCGATATACGGTTCCACTGGTTCCATTGCAATGGAACCACTTCCTGAGTGGTCAACTCGTCTCGCTTCTTTGCGGTCACGTTATTTTTTTTTTCCGGTGTGGACAGTTTTGTCCACAGGGTGTGGACACACTAACCCTTTGTGGACTACTTTTGTTTTAGAGTTGTTTTTCGCAGCAGCGAATCATTTTTCTTTAAAAAGAGTTTTTGTTACTTGGGCTTTTTTTGGGAGGCCTTTTGTGGGAGTCTTTGTTTTTGGGAGGCCTTGTAAGGGAGTGTGTTAGGTTTTTTGTCAGTTTTGCTGGGAGAGTATATGTAATGGGGGTTGTCCCCGCGCGGAAGAAGGTGGATTATGTTTTTGTGTTTACAGGTGTGAGATTATCTGTTAGGTCTCTTGTGAGCTTAGGTGTCAGGTTTTTTGTTGTGAGTAGGTATTCAGAGTGGAAGAGTTTGTAGGGGTGACGGAGGAGTGTTGTGGTTGTGCAGGTTTTTGTTGTTAGCGAGTGGTGGAGATGGCTTGTGTGAGAGGCTTGGAAGGAGTAGAGGTGGTGACGGTTGAGAGGGCTCGGTATGAAGTTGAACGGGCGTTGGTGCATGAGCAGTTGGTGGATATATTGTTGGAGAGTGGGGGAGTGATGAGGAAGTTGGATGGGGAAGTTGGTGAACTTAGTGAGGAGGAGTGGAGTGTGTTGGTGGCGGATTATGTGAGAGAGGTGTTGGTGGTGGTGTTGGAGATGGCTCGGAGAGTAGTTGGTGTAGAGCAGGAGATGGCTCGGCGAGTAGCTGGTATAGAGGAGAGGGTGGGTGTAGTTGAGAAGGGGAGTAGGGAGGGACGGTCGACGATGGAGCGAGTGTGTAGAGTTGTGGAAGAAGTGAAGATAGTAGGGGAGGTGATTGGTGAGGAGTGGGATAATGAAGAAATGGAGAGTGAGGTGGTTAGGAAAGCTGTAGAGAGATTGTGTTGTGGCGGTGAGATTGTGTGTGGGTTTGGGTGATGGGGGCGCGTTTGGAAGAATTGTTTGGGGTTTTAAGAAAGTCGTGTAGTGAGGTATTTTGTGAGGTGTTGTGGGGTGTTTTGTTAGGTTGGCTGGAAGAGTGGAGATTGAGAGGGGTGAGAGGCGAAGTGAAAGTATTTTCTTGTAAGTGTGGCTGCAGCCACAGCAACGTTCGTTGAATGGAAGCACATACGATTTGTATGGGTGGTTCCATTGGTAATCCTTGAATGGAACCAGTGCAGAGTACTTGGGAGTGACCCGTGGTTGTAGGTGGAAGTGGAGTTCGTTTAACCGCCGGAGGCTCGAGTTAGTATTTGGGGGGCCCGCTGCGAAGCAGTGGGGGCGAAGCCCATGATTAGCAAAGAACGGGAGTGAGATTAGCAGAGCGGAAGGTTGAAGGCAGAGGGCCAAGCCAATCAGCAAGTGGTTCCATTGTGTCTCTAAGATTCCCTTATAACAATGGAACCATAACTTGCCCTTAACTTGCTACTTCACTTTTGGTGCGTCCCCCACTAAAAGCAATGTACGGTTCCTTTGGTTCCATTGGAAAGGAACCACCTTGTGAGTGGTCAACTCACTTCGGTTAGTTTTTGTCACGTTGTTTGTATCACCAGTATGGACAGTTTTGTCCTCACCTCTGTAGACAGCTTAAACCCTTTTGGGATTACTTCTGTTTTTTACCCAGCGAATGAGAATCCCCCTAGCGGGGCTTGTGGGGCTTGTGTGAGTCACAGGCGTAAGATAAGAGCGGGAGAGATTTCCCTGTCAGGTTCCCTGGTGGGAGGTGTTGTTTTGGTGAAGAGAGTGGTGTGAATGGTGTCAGGTTTCTTGTCAGATCCTCTGTTCGGGAGGTCAGCAAGGTGAGGAGCCCCCTCGGAGAGTTGGAGGGGTTTTTCTCTGTTTTAGAGACAGAGAGTTGTTTACTGTTGTAGCTCTAAGAGTTTCTTTTTGATACTGGAGGGTTCAGTTTCTTATTGTTGCAGGGGTTGAGAGTTTGTTATTATTAGGGAAAGGTTTAGTTTTATGTTTACACGGGAGTGTTTCTTCTTGATATTAAAGGGTTTAGTTTCTTATTGTTACAGCTGACGGATGGGCCCCCCAGGTTCATAGTCTAACTCGAGCCTCCGGCGGTGCTCCATTCATCCAAAATCTCACAAATCACTCAAACCACACTTCTTCAATCAAACTCCATCTTTACACTATAATCATATATTTTACAACAATCAAGAAACAATATTCCACATATCAATTCCCATCCCATTGAACAAACCTGTCTCCCAGCTATTCCCAAAATCAAACCCTGCCAAATCCAACACACCCTCATTACTCCATCCCAATGACTTTCTAAAAAATCACTACCATTAGCCGAACCGCTCGGTCCTCCACTACAACAATCACTCACTCCAGGGCCATCCACATCGCCCTCTACGAGCTCCAGCTCTAACCGCTTCTTTGGTTGGATAACAAGGTTGTGGTATTATGCGATTGGGAGTTTGCTGTATTTAGTAGCATTGTGAGGGCTAACTGAGGATAACTTGGTGGGAAAGACTTAGACGCGGCGACTGGGTCTTGACTGAGTGGCAGTGACCGGGTTTGGGTTGACCAAGATCGATCAAGAAGGTACAAGACGGCGACGTGCAACAAAACTTACAACGTATCCTGAAAAAAATAATGGCGAGTAAGCGAATATGCGAGAAAGTCCTAAACGAATTGACTGAGACGAAGTGAGTGGGTGAGACTGGCCCAGACACTTCGACCAAGTATGTCGAAGTTGCGACGGACAACAAACCTTTGAGACCAAATGGCTCAATCAAAGCTGAGACAGGGTTTGAAGTGTCGTGCATGTCAGGTATTTGAGCTGGCCATCCACTGAGATACCACGAATTCTTTACCTCGTTATTCAACAAAAGTAACAAAATAGGGGTGTGTCCAACGTCTCCAAGATTGCAAAACCCCAGAATAATCCCAATAAAATGAAAAACTTTTACCGTCCATCTATAATAAGGAGTCTATATTTCGCCACTTCATTAGATAGTCTTGCCATCTCCACCCATCCCCTTAACCTCCCTGGAAGCCTTGCTCTCCTCTTCCCCAAGTCCCCCTTTGTGGCTCATTTTCTGCCACAACCACTTTTCTCAATATCAGCATCAAATCAAACACGTGAAACCCCCACACCACACAAGATTCTTTCAAATATTCTCAGTGATTGGGTATAACTTATGACAGTGACCCAAATACTGAACCACAAAAGACCCAACGCTCTTCCACACAAGACCCACGCTCTCCACCTCTCATTCTTCTGCCAATACCAAGTCAGCATGCCAAGTACCACGCCGACAATGCTCCAATCGAGCAGAACGAGCGGTGTCCAAGCGATCAAGAAATCGAGGCGCGTGGCAGAGATGTGGCCTTCGAAGCGGAAGGAAAGCATGACTGCAAGCATGAAGGCTATGACGGCGGAGCATGTTGATGAGGTGAAAAAGCCTTCTGCTGCTTTGTCGAGTGGGGTAGAGGAGGGGTGGATTCGGAGAATGTTAGGGCGCCGATTGAGAGACCTGGTAGGGTTGTGAGACGAGAACATGGCGGTTGGATGTTGAATTTGAGACCCATAATATTCCTCCTAACAATTAAAATTCGAGCGAATTCACCGGGATTCGCAGAGGTTCGCTGAATAATGGAAGTTTGAAAAAAGTCATTTGCCTTGCTTCACCACGGATTTTGGTGATTTCGCAGGAAAAGGAAGGAAAGGCTACACACCACTAGTGAGGGACGAAAGGAGCAGGAAAGGCTACACACCACTAGTGAGGGCCGAAAGGAGCAGGAAATTGTCATAAAAGCGCACAACTCGTTGGAATACGACCATGGCTCGATAATCGACCTGTTTCTGTACTGTTTCGTCCCAACATGTCAGACTTGAATTTAAGGGTAAATTTTGGCGAGCGTATTTCTCACATAGAAGCCTCATCGTGACGTGACTCGCCAACCTGAGCAACGAATGCAACAGCGACAAGACTTCCGCCGAACAAGGACGACGACTGAAGAGATCACTTGAGAATGATTTGAGAGATGAAGATGATGAAAACAGATGAAATTGAAATCGAAAGAGATAGGAAGGCGTTTCACGGAGGCACGCCATGGGATGTTCTGGCACCCAACCTGTTGATCATGAGAGCCTTGTGGGAATAATCCCGTTTCTAAAGGGGAAATAATAACATGATAAAATTAGAAATGAGCTTCATAGGAAGTTCTCACATTCTTCTCAGCCTTAGATGGGGGGGTTGAGTATAGAATAGGAAGAAATAAGAAGACCCTGACTCGAAAAGATTTGAATCGCCGAGTCATATGAATATCACGTGGTCATTATCAAAACATCTTTCCAGCGTCTTCGTTTGTCCTCTCCTGTCGACATCTCATTATTTTTGTACGATGATCCGAAGGCTCTAGGTAACCTACCCGATTCTTCTAGAGCCCCTTCCGAAAATTGCTTCTTCCTTCCCGAAGAACTTCGATCACAAATCGAAGTCCAACTCTGCAACGGTCATGAAACGGCGAGCTGGAGAATCTCTCCTATGGCCCCAATTTTCAAGCTCAAGCTATCCCAATTTGGCTTGTTACAGACACACAGACGAACCAGTCATCAGCATCTAACTTTTAGGATCTTCTCATATCCTCACTTTAGCCAGCTCTTGGCAACGGGCCATTGCGCAACCTTGCTCGCCGCGCCAGATCATTCACTCACCCTTGCTGGGCGTTTCTGTCATCCGACTACCATTCAACTTCATCTGACCTCCAGGGCTGAAGATTCAAGACATCTTCATGATAAGGGGTTTATAAATATCGCGGTATCATACCTTGTGATCAAGATTCCATGTCCAAGGCTTGCTGCCGTCTTCTGCGGCCTCCCACAACGCGTCATGCTCTTCAGGAGCAAAGATCTCATATGCGGCAGCGAGGAAGAACCTGCCAGGAGCCATGATATATTTTGCACGTCGTATTCCCTTGCTGTGGAACCGTAGGGCTCTTCTTGAAATACGGAACCGAAGCTCGTCTCCTTTGCGGCCCGTGATTTGACGGGACAAGGCAACGAAGAGCCTTGCCGAAATTAACTCTTTACTGGGCAATTATTACTTTTTCTTCCCCAATACCTGCGCGAATTCTACACAATTATGTCGGTGTGCTCCTTTCTTCTCCTGTTTTGTCCTATCCTTCAACAAGACGCAAACATGTCCCTTCCAGGAAACTCCCACGAGTCATTTAATCGCGCATGGGCCGCGCCCCACAATGCCCAAGCTTATCGCGACTTTGGAACACTACCGTACAGCACACTAACTTAAAGCTTAGAGCAAAGTTCTTGGCTAGCCAGCCAAGGTGCCAGAGGAAGTACAGAACTATTTTAACAAGACTAAGCCGCACAATCCCGTGCCGGACAACAAAGCTATTGAATTGACAGGCGGAGATTGGCTCAGGACGAATGCAGCGGCCCAGCCCACCATGCCTTTGCAGTGGCGAAATCAGGAACGAGAGTCCTCTCACATGCAGATACCCTACGAATGCCTCGTGGCAAAATGTTCCTTCCGCTCGAACAAAGTTTGCAACAAGAACGAAAGTATATCTCAGCCACTCAAACTGAGGTAAACCTACCTTACTCGTGACCCACGCATCGTCATGACTAGACCTGCCAGCCTGAAAGCACAACTTACTACTCTAGACTCATGCCACGATAGGATCAGTCATATTCGACTCAAATCAAAGATTCATATCAGCTGCATCACCAAGGATTCAGAGGTACCACAGCATATCACCCCGCAACTTACCGACAGGGTTTTCGGACGACGGAGGACATAAGGAAGACTCAGATCATGGCCCTGTCAAAAAGCCTCGATAACGAATCCCACTGGCGCTTTTCAAGATTGCAAGGATACTGATAAAACCATTGCTTACTTTTTTGGAGAGCCACAGGCGAAGTGCCTAACAAGCCTGTCGCCCCACTACGAATCTCCAGTACTTTGACCCAGAGAGACAGAACAAAGCGTATTCAAGCAATCCATGCAGAAGCCTGTAACTCCGCATGATATCTGGATTTGCTTTTTTGACCCTCCAAAAGTTCCGTTTCAACCCCATTTTATCATGCACAATTGCGGCAAGGTATGCGTACTTCACCCACTTATTGCCTTTGCAGGAACTCGATAGTTATATCATCCCACGCCGTCGCAACACCCCCTCACACGACCCCTCGAGGTTGGTGTGGCGCTTATCTTTAAGCCATTAAACAACCAATCATTATTCTCATTTAAACCAACGGTGCACGTTTTCGAGAGAAGATCTGGTGATCTTCTCCGGGCATCATGGATTACCGGAGCACCTCCCTAGTCCAGAACCGCCAGCAACAGGCCAACTCAAACTCTCATCATATATATGTCAGTTTCGCCGGTGCAAATGACACCCGAAGTACCAATGGATTTTTGGCCGAATCCACCACGATGTGGTGGGATGAGGAACGCATCGAGGCGACGGTTACTCGCCAATTCGTCTTGTCGAAACTACAATCCGATGAAGCAGAGCGATTAGATCAACCTTTGGGGTTTGGCGATGGACTCACGGATGATACGTATTGGGAATGGATCGAATCGAAAGCCAAGCGGATTTTCTTGATTTTGGTGGATCTTGATGTGCCGGACCAAATATTTGGAGTGATTGACGACTCGTGGGATGATGATGATTTGCCTGTACCTCTGGATCAGGTCGAGCGACTTCAATTGACTTACAATAAGGACGAGAAGCTGGAGAAGAGATTTTTCTACCGTCAATTCAATTATCTATTGAGAAATATTCCTAAGGGGGAGAATGTCTACTACGATGACGAAGAAGTGGTTCCTCTGGAGTTGGCAGAAAAGCGGCCAGTTGGTGCAGTGACCGGCCTCACCCACAGTAACATTGATAAAGTACACTTGCCTGGGAGACCTGATGATATCTTCATTCGGAGGAGGATACCATTAGGCATATCACAAGGACGCATGCCACTGGAAGAGTTTCTGTCCAGCATCGAGGCCATGAAAGTTATCGAACATGAGCACCTCACTTGCCTATGGGCATCCTATATCCACCAAGGATGTGGCTATCTTCTTCTCACACCGGTGAACGACAGTACTCTCAAGTCGTTCCTGACCGTCACCCCTCAATCGATCAAAATACTTGCCAAGCAAGACCGCCGGATCCTGCTGCTTAATTGGATACATTGCCTGGCAGACGCCCTAGCTTTTCTCCATCGCCAAGGTCTCTCCCACCGAAACATCAAACCTTCTAACGTTATGCTGGACGTCGATAACCACATCTTCCTCGGTGACACAGGCATCTTCCCCACCACAACAGCCTCCGGCGAAAAGCGCGGTTTCGACAAAGAAACCTACGATTATTCCGCTCCCGAACAAGCTCCTCGACCTCCAGCACCAGCACCCGTTCTCCTACCCGTCTCTCGCCCCAGCACTGTACGAAGAGGAAGTTCCATTAACAGCTCCCTTTACCCACCCACTCCCTCAATCTCAACATCTGCATCCAATTCAAACTCCACGGACTCCGCCTCAATCCATACCTCCTCAACCGGCTCTCAACCATCCACCTCTCCACCTTCTACCAACGGCACCAGTCGCAAACACGACCCCCAAAAATCCGATGTCTACTCCCTCGGGACTATCTTCCTCGAGATCTTGACCTTCCTTCTCAAACGCGCCTCCCGGAACTTCGCATCTCATCGCTCAGCAAAAAACAAGACGCCTGGTCGAGGCGGTGGGCTTCCCGATTCCTCATTCCACAAAAATCGGGCACAGGTTGAAAGCTGGATAGCTATACTAGCTAAAGATGCGAGCAAGAAGGAAGATAAGGTGTTTAGGGGCGTGAGCCATATTCTGGCATTGGTGGAGAAGATGCTCTCGCCGCATCCTGAAGACCGACCCTCAGCACAAACCGTACAAGAGCGTCTCTACGCCATCCTCACCGAAAACTCCGGACTCGGCCCCCCAGCCGAAGGCGGATCCGGACGTATCCATTGCGAAGCACGAAATCTAGAAGCCGACACAGATTTCAATTTTGGATTTGAGCAGCTTCGCTTGGCATCACAACGAGCGGCAGCTGAAGCTTGCGCAAGTGTCAACCCGACTGCGACAGCGCTCACGCAGTTGAGTTTGGGGAATGGAGGGACGATTTATGGGATTGAGAAGGTGGAAAGCCCTGTTTTTGTTAAGGGGAGGGATAATGATTGGATGAGTGTATCCACGGGGAAGAGTAGGAGTAGTGAGGGGAAGATGAGTAGAATTCGTAGTGGGAGTGGGAGTGGGAGTGCGGTTAGCGGTGGGGGGAAGCCGAAGCCGAAGCCGAAGGCTAAGGCTTGGCAGGCACCCGTTTATGCTGGTACATTCCCTATTTTCAGGCTGCGTGGGTGTGAGGAGCTGAACTAACTTTTGTGTGATAGAATTGAAATTTGGATAAGACGAGAACATGCGACACAAGCTAGAATGTTGGAGCCGCTGGACGAACCCCCTTTTTAACCGAGAATTGAAGACGAGACGAACGAGTAAGATAGGCGTACAGGAGGATAACTGCAGAATAAAGAGGAGTTGGCGTCAAAATGGTTCCAGGATTTAAGGACAGATAAGGAGGACACGCATCAAGGCATGTTGAGTCCAAAACGACGAGAAAAGAGGAGATATTACTCGCAAGTAATGACAAAGGCAGCGTTGGGAATTTTAATGGCATAGCAAGCGATGAAAAGAATCTCATTCGGAATGAGTCGGTGTTTTGATACGTGCAGTACACATTTTTTGGTGTTGGATGAGATACCTATTTAGCCAGATTTTTGTTGCATAAATGGGTTTTAATTCTGAAGCGGGAAGTGGATTCTTAGCCAAAAGGTCCACATAGTTTGGAATTGTAAATGATATGAGGGAAATCTATAAGTTCTATGCTTTGGTATATCATGCTGGTATCCAAACTCAACGCACTCTATGCATCTACGCACCCATCATGCAAAATCAACGCAACCCAACAACGCCCCCTATGCACAATCCACCCACCACCCTAGTAAACACTCCCCCGTACACTCTTATTCTCCTTCTCCTCCCTCTCCAACTCCTCCAGCTCCTCCTCCGCTTCAGAGCCAGCATCACTCTGATCGCCCAACGCATCGGCCATAACACCCCGTCCCATCTGGCTCTCTTCCCTCCTGCCGTCTTTCCCTCCTGCAACACCACCGTAAGGATCAGGGTCCGCTCTTGAACCACCGCCCCCGCCAGTCATTGCAAGCCCATCACCAAGCCGCTTCCCCTTCGCAAGGCGTTTTCGAGTATCCTCTTCTGCGCTGAACTCTGTATCAGAGCCGGCTTGACTAGTGTTGCCTGATGCGCTCCCGCCGAAATCTCTACCTGCATGCTTGACTAACAACAAGTTATCGTTCTTTGGGCTCTTAAGCCGATTTCGTAACCTATCTTCCAAACTGATAAAACTCGGCGTGCCATCAGGGCTAGATACAACCTCATCCAAGCTCTTCTGCACATCAATAGATTGCCCATGTCCTCTAGGGTCATCCTCATCGTCATCACTCGAAGACTGCCATCTCCTCGCATTCGGTCGTCGGAAAAGCAGTGATTCGGGAGGAGCAACGATAGGGGACGTGTTGGGAGAAGGCTTCCCGTTCAGCTGCATAGCATGCATAGAGTTCTCCTTCTTGTAGTAATGCTTGTTGTGATCGCAGCCATTGGGACAACCTCCCCATTTCTTCTTTAGATAAGCTGAACTCCCGCTGACTGCTTCGAGTTTCTTCTCTTTCTCTTTGTCTTTCTCAGACACTGCACTCCCTCCTCCATTTGCTCCATTCCCCGCAGTAGAAGAACTTGAGTTCGCCTTCTCGGCCTTTTCTTTCTCTTTCAGGGCGAGACGTTCGCGCTTCAGTTCGGACCAGGTCCGTAGGTTATTTTCGAGGATGTATTTTCCTGAGTCTTCTTTCTTGCGCATGATGAGGAATTCGCAGTGGTTTACGTTGCGCAGGTCTTCGAAATACTCGACGGAGAAGTGGTACCATTTCATGAGGAAGACGCGGGACATCAATCCATGCGTAACTATCTTCAGTCAGCTCCTGCATCCCTCTCTGTTCTCTTTCCTTCTATCAGAGAAAATGTGGAATGACATACCCAAAACACAAACAGAGGCAAAATCATTCTCCCCAAACTGCCTCCAAAGACTCTCATTAAAGCCCGAGACCCGATCATACGCATCCGCCGCTGACTCCCCATTCGGAATCCTGTAAAAGAAATGTCCATAATCCGCCCTCTCCTGCCACATGCGTTCCATTTCTGCAGAACATGGTTGAAAGTTCCCGAAATCCTGCTCCCTCAATCTCGGCTCCTCATATACCTTTATGCTGTGGCGATGGAAGGGAGAGGGACTGGGTTCGTCGGATGTCAAGGTGGAGAGGATGCCTTCAGTGGTCTCGCGCGTCCGTCGGTAGGGGGATGTGAAGAAATGCAGCGTGTCGTCTGCGCGCAGGAGGGAACGAAGACGGCGACCTGCTTCGTGGGCTTGGGTCCAGCCTTCGGAAGTGAGCTTCACGCGGTGGTCGGGGATCGTTTGGTGGATTTCTCTGTTTTCTTGATGATGTATTAACATACCATACATTTAAGTCCCCTGAGAGAACTACAAGATCTCCTAGGACGAAACTCACTGTTCCCCTCGCTCTGAGCATGGCGGATCAAAATTATCATCCTTGGTTTCCCCATGTCTGCCTTCTTTCTTCCAAAACCTCTCTATGTTCTCCTTCCCGGAATGATTAGTGATTATCCGTAGGTAAGGACAGTTGTTAAGAACAGAAGTGAAGTCTGCAGTAGGATATTTTAGTATGTATGTGAGTGCGCGTTGTAAGTTTTCGCCCTACTCAGGTGAAGCATAGAAGATGTTTCAAGGGAGGCGCTTAACTTTTATCGATAATGATCGGATTTGCGATATCGCAATCCAACTGATCCTTTTAGGCGATCGCCGTAAGGTTGATTAATGCGCGAGGGAGGCAAATTTTGGACGAGGCTGACATCTTCCAAATCAACGCCTTCCACGTCTCCAACCTCACGCACACGAGAGCCCACCACCAACAAAGCCCCCAGAACAGGTCAGTCGCAGACCGCTAGATCACAAACACACATTTGTCAAGCAGTACTGAACGATTGGAGGTAGAGCAAAAACAACAATGTCCGAGCCCATCCCCGAATCTATTCCCACCTCCTCCGACCCACGCTCCAAACGGCCTCTCAAAAAGCGCGCCCTTACGCCCGTCTCAGCACAAGCCGCGAACCTCGACGCTCTATTCAAGAAGCCTGATCAAGAAATCAAGCTCCCCCCTCCCGCTTCTGCCTCCTCAGCCCTAACTACAACCCAACATGGGCAGCCTCCCGAAATCGTTGCGAATGTGCAAGGCAGCAGTGCCGGAGCAGGAAGTGGAGAGTTTCATGTGTATAAGGCGAGTCGGAGGAGAGAGTATGAGAGGTTGAGAGCAATGGATGAGGAAGTGCAGAAGGAAAAGGATATGGAGGAGTGGGAGAGGGAGAGGAGGGAACGGGAGGAGAGGGACAGGGAGAAGACGAGGAAGAATAGGGAACGGAGGGAGAAGTTGAAGAATAAGAAGGGGAAGAAGGGTGGAAAGATGGAGGAGGAGGAGAAGATTGAGGGTGCTGGGAAGGGAGGGAAGGTTAAGGCACGGGTTGATTTAGGAAGGACTGGTGGGAAGGGGGTGGAGAGGGGTGATGAGGATGTGAGGGAGGGTGCACAGGAGGCAGAGGTTCAGGGGGTTATTATCCATGATGACGATTGAGGGGATACCTGATCTATGATACGAGATCTATGATACGAGGGGTTGGGACCCGTGGATCGACCACTTGCTATGAAGCTATGGGCTGGAATCACAATTTTGGGACGGCATTCAGAAGAACTTCTATCACCTATTCGGCCTGGGACATTGCATCGGTATGTATCAAAACGTACATGCATTGCTTTTAGGCCTCTATGCTATGTTACAAGAGTATACTGCCCGCATTATCATCCTTTTTTCATACACTGACATTGAAAGATCTATTCCTCTCCTCCACCAGGAGCACCACCACCAGCTTGCCTTGCAGCCTTCGCACTGCAAATATCATCCACTCTCAACAAAAGGCAGGCGGACTGTAGATAGAATTAGTATCAATCACCCAAGAGAACAAGAATTTGGACGTACCTCAATAGCCGTCTTGATACTCTGCAGCTTGACAGCCTCTGGCTCCCAAACTCCATACTCCTTCATATCTACAAGTGTGCCCTTGTCGCCATCAATACCCCAAGTGCTGCCACCCTCTGCGTGTTTCGCTCTCAGTGCAGTGAGGACTCTGACGGGGCTCGCACCAGCGTTCTGGATCAAGGTTCTGGGAATGACTTCCATGGCCTCTGCAACAGCCTTGTACGGCCATTGCTGAACACCCTCGATACTCTTAGCCAACTGACCTAATCTGACTGCAACAGCCATCTCCGTAGCGCCTCCTCCAGGACTCAATCTCGGATGGAACATGACGTTACGAGCCACAGCCATAGCATCAGCCAGATTTCGGTCGATCTCGTTCAGGATGTCTTTTGACGGGCCTCGTAGAAGAATGGTGCATGCTTTGGGAGTTTTGCACTTGGTGAGGAAGGTAAAGTATTCGTCGCCGATCTTCTCGATCTCAAAGAGTCCGCATTGCGTTCCCACGTCCGATTCTTGAAGGTCGTCGACGCGGTTCACGACGGTTGCGCCGGTGGCGCGGGCTATTCTGTTGTTATCTGTCTTTCGGACTCGGCGGAGAGCTGTAACGTTGCCTTTCATGAGGTAATGTTGTGCAAGATCTATTCACATTAGCAAAATCGCCACCCTCTGTCCTTTTGAACGTACCAGAAACTCCCTTCTCAGTGATAACCAAATCCGGCTTAACCGCAAGAATAGCATCACACATAACCTTAACCTGCTCCTCCTCAATCTGCAAGATCTTATTCCAGTCATCCTCCTTGCTGATCTCAATATTCGTCTGCGACTCTCCCTTCTTATACTCGAGCGGGCAATCCAGCAGCACGATTCTTGGGTTCTCTATCCGTCTCCGCATCTTGGGATGCGTGATATCCTTGTTGAGCATCACACCGTCCAGAACTCTGCTATCTTCAATCTCCCCGCCTGGGATCTTCTCAACTCGGGCATAACGCTTGATATCAACTTCCTTCTTGCCTCCTCCAACTTCATACGTGACTGTTCGTACGGCCTTGAGCGCGAGGCTGCACATCAGTTCTGACCATCTCGAGACGAACTTTGTGCCGATGGAGGAGGAAATCAGTTGGTACATGGCTTTGTCATCGTCGATGTCAACAGGGAGGGAAATCTCCTCGATAATCTCGAGGGCATCTTTCAGAGCGTGCTTGAAGGCAGAAATAATAACTACTGGGTGGATATTGCGTTCTAATTGTGGGAGAGCTTGGGCAAGGATTTCACCAGCTTCAAACTGTTAGCAGATACCCAGTACAGCTGCATGGGCGCGTACCAAGAATAATGACAGTTGTGGTGCCATCTCCAACTTCTTCGTCTTGTGTTCTGCTGAGCTCGATCATGCTCTTCGCCGCTGGATGCGAAACCTCGATTTCTCGTAGAATGGCATGACCATCATTTGTTAACACGATACCTCCCATGGGATCCAGCAACATCTTGAGCATAGCCTTGGGACCTAGACATGATCGAATAATATCTGCGACGCTGTTTGGAGTCAGCTGTGGGCCCATTGTGCCTTTGCTGCGGAGCTCGAGGTTGCTTGAAGCGACGTACGTTTTGGCTGCTGTGATATTCGACATCTGAGCTTTTCTTCCAGTCTGTCTATCACCACTCTGGGTGTCTGCAATGTGTTCGTTAGCACCATGAAGCTCTTCTTGGAGGAAGGGAGCTTGGGGAGTGGAAGCCTGTTGACTGTCGAGACGTACTCATAACCACCACTGGAGCCTGCATCTTGGTGATTTGGTGTAATAACTTGCAGAAATGCTGCGGAGATTCTTCAAGTTCTGGGTTTCTTGGAAAATGTGTTCGTTGAATCCTCTGGGTTGTTGACGGCCGATTTGAAGCTTTTCCAGAGCTTCGCGTGGATTTTGATTTCGCGTCAGAAAATCCTCGCCCGCGAGCTTCACGTGACAAAAGCTCCCCTTCTAAATCTCCTCGGTCTTTTAAGAGTTGGAATCCAGCCAACAATTGGGAATCAGAAATGCTACAATGTAAGTAGTTTGTCATATTATGGGCGGCAAGCTGAAGCTATTCAATGTCACTGTTGCTGACAGGGTAGAGGACTTATGCTACAATTCCAAACTCTCTGGTAGTCATTACATTTTTTGCTACATATACATTGTGTATGATCATGGCGCCAGCACCAAGGTCAATCTCTTATATCAAAGGTCCCTTCTCTCCCAAATTCTCTTTCCTTCCAACAAATCCCTTCATAGCTCGATCAACACCACTCAACCTCCTCAGAATAGCCTGGACACCCACAGGTGCCACATTCATCCAATCGATCCATCTAGCATAGAACGGCATTGCCAGATTCCCGCTTGAGCCAGCATCAATAGCAGCAATAACTTCCCTCGCAACATCCACGGGCTCGAGAACCGGGCCAAAGAATGAAGATGGAGTCTCAACGCCATTGAACAGCGGTGTGCTCAACTGACCAGGCGATACCAAGATTGTCTTGATATCTGGTGTAGATTTGAGCTCTGCGGCAAGAGATTTGTGCATAGCTGTTATGCCTGCCTTTGCCGCAGTGTAGTCGGAGAGGTGGGCAGCTCCAATTTGGCCGAGAACGCTGGACATCGTGACGATGGTGCCGTAACCAGCTCGAATCATGCTTGGGAGGAAAGTCTTGAGTGTGATGAAGTGGGAGAGGAGGTTGACTCGGAAGTTCTGTTCGATCTCGTCGAATGAGAGGTCGACGAGGGGTTTGCCGTTGACGATGGCGGCATTGTTGATTAGGATTGTGGGAGTGCCGAGCTGATGGATGTTAGCAGAAGCATTCATCAAAGATTAGATATACTGACGTCTCTTTCAATTTCGACGGCAACCTTTGCCACTTGTTCCTTGTCTCCAACATCACACTTGTAAACCGAAACTCCTCGTGCTTCCCCTGACTCCAACTCTTTAACATCCAGCACAGCAACCGTAGCTCCTCGCATGCCATACACTTCTGCAATCAACAGCCCCAGGCCGCTCGCCCCACCTGTTATCACGATGACTTCCTCCGAGAAATCCACCTTACGCGCCTTTGTATACGCAATCTGCTTGTTCAGAACGCCGAGGAAGTACATCGCCGTCAAGAACGACGCATAGCCGATGGCGAGTTGAATTGCGGTATGCGACCAAGGCATAGCTTGCGCACGCATGCAAAGTGGTATCATCCATGCCACGAACGGGTGGAGAAAAGTCACATTGAGGACTTTGAGCAAGAGGTCGATAGAGAGGGGCTTGGCCCAGGAGAGATCTTGGTTTCGAGGTTGGTAATTCATGGTTGCGAATATATTATTGACGGATTGAATGAAGGAATGAAGGATTGGGAAGAAGAGAAGAAGGTTGAGGTAGCTGGCTTCATTTTTCAAAACATGAGACGAGTCGTCTCCTCGATAGGAGTTGTTCTGTTTCATGAAGTGAAGCGTGCAAGGCTAGGGAATGGTCCGTGCTGGCGCCAGACAAGCTTCTCTCGTCAGCCTTGTGCGCCAAACCCCGTTCATTAATAGCAACATCACGGCTCAAGAGTAGAAAACAATACTAATGGGTAATACCGTCAGCGTTGTCGAATAGCCTCGTGTGTGTCATCATCATTATCATCATGCATGAAAAGCGCTGTCGCAAAAGGTCCAATACGAGAACGCAATCGCAGTGGTAGCGACCGAAAGCACCACTAGGAATCTCCATTCACCACATTTACGATCTCGTGCTTCAATTTTGCGTGATTTCATTGCTCAGCCCAGCGGCGAGGGGTCTCCAGTGGATCCATTATTCGATATGATAACACGTTGTGCAACCCCAATCGGTATGCCCTGGAGAACTGCCAAGTTTTTTGAGGAATGCGGCGTGACGACAGGGCCGCAACAGCATGCACCTTCCAGAAGAGTGGGCTCTTGTCACCTTATCGCTACGCGACGTCTCTTGAGCTTCTGCTTTGATTCTTTAATCATCTTAAAGGCATGATCTCTCCAACCGAAGACGATTCCAACAAAAGCCTTTCACACTTTGACCATTGCGATGAAGACTAATTCCCTTTTTACGTCTGCTCTTGCAGTAACGTCGTTTCTACTCCAAAGTATGTATAAATCTCCTGTGCTGAATCAAGCACTGATAGACCTTGTTCCAGGAGCCAGCGCTAAGCTGTGCACTCTCCGTCCAAATGAGACAGCAGACAACTACTTCGACTGGAACACTATCATTGTTTCTGACCCGCTTGATCTTATGACAGCCCTAGATGGCTGTACGATAGTTGATGGCAATGTGGTGATTTCAAATAACTACAATGGACCTCTCAACCTGGCTGTCACCAACTTCAGTGGCACAATCTCCCAACCCTTTCCTCCTGCCACTCCAAACATTACTGAGATTTTTATGCCCCGGGCAACGTACATTCACGCTATCGATCTTCAGAACGTACCGGCACTTGAGACTATATTCCTGCCAGAAGTAATCCAGATGTCATCACTCGTCTTGTACGGCAATTCGAGTACCAAGGTCGTCTGCGGATCTTTAGTAAATGCAAGTGTCATCAATCTCCAAGGCTCCGCCCTCAGGTATGCCGTATTATGTATCCATATAGGCTGTACTAACTCTCTACACAGAGTCAACTTTTCCATGCTTGCTCAAGTGAACTCAGTACTGTCCCTCATTGCTGACTTCTCTACGCCTGAATATGATATCGACTTTCCATCACTTGTGAACGCGACCTCTATCTCCATAGCTGGAAACATCTCGAGGTAAGTTGGGAACAGGCCATCCACCCTTTGGCCCAACTTTATTAACCCTCCAAAAGCTTATCTATGCCAAACCTGGCCGTCGCATTGGCCGGGAACGCAGCTCTTGGCCTCTATGAAACCTTTGGTCTTCAAATTGATAGTTATGGTATTCCCCCTCTAGTTGTTGACTTTCCATCACTGTCCAACGTCACTGGTATCCGACTACTTGGAAACATTAAAAGGTACCATCAATCCCTCGATGCTTCGAAACAGGAGAGCTGACCAATATCAGCGTGTCATTTCCATCGCTCTTCACCCTAGACGGACTGTTCTCCATGACGAGCTACTTACCCTTTGCTGTCAATCTTACCACTCTCCAAAGTGTGCTGGCAATTTACCTCGATGGCGAAATATCCAGGTATATAATATCTCTATGATCCGTTTATTCCTGCCTTCACCAGCCCGAAGCCCCGGCAATCTTTGCTGACATTCCCAGTTTTTCTATGCCAGCCATACAAGACATCCAGTAGGTATTCGAGGAACAAATATTTCCTATCCGAGACAGTTTCATGAGGTTTTACTCTTGAATCATGTCTCAGGATTAGTTACTCCAAAGTTCTCCTCAATTAATTAATTTACTAACTGCCCGATCTTCTGCAGGACCTGGGTCGAGGTCATAAGTTCTGTCCCCCTAGACTGCGGGCCCGCACAGGAGCAATTCGCCAAAGCAAACAGCAGCTACGTGGCCGGGACTCAATCATATGGTGGGGCACACGTTTTCTCCTGCAAGAGCTTCGCCAAGAAACCCCTATCCACCGGCGCGAGAGTTGGCATTGCCTTTGGAATAATCGCTTGCGTCGCAGTCCCTGTACTGGTCTTGACTCTGATGATCATGAAGAGAATGAGAGCGAAGAGAAATATACCGGCTGCGATGCCGCTATCTAACCACGAGCTAGACCAGAGACTTTCCACTCATGGGGATACGCCGCCGCCGTATGCAGAAAGTGTAGTCAGTGAGATTGGTCCATTGGCAGAGCCGAAGTCTCATGTTTGAGGAGGTCTGCGGATTGGAGTTATGGTTTAATGACATAATGTGCGATGCGAATCTGACATAAGTATACTGTGGTTTATTTTGATTGTCGTTTGAGCGGCAGTATAATATTTTAATGCGGATATTATGACACGACTATGCTCACGACCTAAAGTCTTCTGGGCATTCTGTGATAGACAAACATTAAGAAGCAAACGCTACAAAATTCAGTGGGCTCTCTAGTTTTATTTCATGTCGCACGTCTTATACCAAGAGAGCCATCCCTGGTCAGTCATTCTTGGTCACTTCACCTCGTTTGCTGTGTTGTAGTCACGCTGCCCTGCCTCTTCCGTAACCTCATCTGTGCAGAATATTCTGGTCAAGTGGTCATTTTGGGGTATTTTCTTGAGTTCCTCGTCTTTAAATGAGTGACATTCAAGACAAAGTTTGAAACGAGCAAGGAGTTTGCAGAGTATTTCTTTCTCAGTGAGGTGTCTACCTGTGACGGCGGGATCGACGCAAAGGTCTAAAGCGCGGAGTTCAAAGATCACGGTGCATTGTAAAATACTAAGCTAGGGAAGAAAGGAGAGAATATGAGGGTTCGATGACCCTTTGTACCCTTTGGCCAGCCCCTAGCGTCGTTTCATATGGCTCTGCCCAGCCGGCCCTGCCCAAACCATCACACTACCTACTTGTCTCGTCCACCTCCTACAAATTCCGAGATTGTGAATTATCATCACTGACTCCTCTCAATACATTAAGAAATTATCTGTGATCGGGTGTAGTCCACGATTTTGCGATGTCGAAGTTGACATAAAATGCAACCCCTAAACTCAATCCCTTGTCCAGATCCAGCTCTCCTCTCGCCCCTAAAGCTCGAATACCGACCCTATGTTCTAACCCGCAACTGCTTTCTCACGAGACTTTCTCAAGCAGGGACGGTCTTTCAAAACTCCTTCTTAGGAACCTCCATCTGATAAGCCCCGGGGGGGAAGGGGGTAATCTGAATTTGGTCTGGAGATCCTCATTGATGATCGACGAAACCCTATTTTGTTGACACGAGATGGACGAGAGCAGCCTCGAGCGCCTTGGCTTCTGGGAATGAACCGTATGCTTGGGATAGAATGTGACAGTTTGGGAGCCATTGAATAATCTCCTTCCTCAATGCTCGACTGTTTCCCCGCAAAGTTGTGGTCCCTGCCTTCAGAGAATGATTGTTGGGCTCGAAGTGGAGTATATAAGTATTGAGCTTTCTTACCAGCCAGGCATCACAATTATCACATCTTGATTTTCCTCTCTGTCTTCTGTAAATATCTTGGTCAAGAACATGAGGTCATTACTCAGACTCTTCACTCTCGGCCTCGCTGCATCCTGCTCCAGCGCATCAGGCATCAGCCATTGAGAAACGTAACTCTAATTTCTGGGCTGGATCAAGCAATTATTATCCGCATGCTTTGCATCCTGAAGAACAATCCATCTATATCGATTTCTTGAAAGTTACGGCACCAAGGTTGTGAGACTGTGTGGTCAGTTGTCCCCCCTTTTCACAACTCCTCGCTGATAAAAGTACAGCAACGGGCGCCCCAGATGACTGGGACAAATCGTCTAACACGCACTCCGTCCCTAGCTACGAAGATACAATCGCATTATACAAGAACGGCACACTCGCAGCCGTGGACTCCGTGCTCTCGCAACTCTATGCCGCTGGTATCGAAGTGACCATCTCGCCTCACGACGCCAATCTCCTCCTACCTTCCGGACAGTCAAAAGGCTACAGCGGCATCGACATCCATGGTATGACCTACAAGGCCTCGATACTTTCTACTCCGGCACTACTGCAAAAGCAAAATATGATGCTCGTCTTAAAAATATTTGGAAGCACCAAAGTCCGAATTTTGGGGGTAGGTGATCCTCGCTTTTGATATCCAGAATAATCTCATGATAGCAAGCCCAGGAAAGTTGCAGAATAATGATCCTGATGATTGGATTTGAGGACGGGCGGGAAATATGAAGAAAGTTCTTGGGAACTCGGTCTGTCTCTTCCCTTCCACCTTCCTTACTCCTTTCTATTTCCTAGAAGAATTGAAACGCTAATATTGCTTGAAATAGGCAGTCAAAGTCGCAACCGGCGGAATCGGAGGTTCAGAGTACTGCTGGGAGCACGAATACAACATCATCAACAAAGCGATCTATTCTCAGCAATCGACATCATCTCCGTGCACTGCCACATGAGCACAGTGTCACAACGGCCATATTTCACCCCAAAGCTATCTCATCAAGCTGCTGCGCAGGGTAAACACTTGATGATCGAGGAGTGGTGTGTAGGTACAGACCCTTCATATGACAGTGTTGCGACGCAGGCTGCTGTTTTCAATAATGTCGGTTGTGCAATGGGTATGTATCCTTGCTTGAGAGATATTTGGGAGGGGAATGTGCTGATATGAGGACAGTTGTATTGTACTAGCAAATCATCCCGGGTAAATCAATCGATCAATCCTGCGATGGCGCTACTGTGCCTGCTTTCTGCCATATTGGCATGTCATACAATATTGACGAGGATGAGGAGGTGGGCATTACGAGCAGTAGGGCTGATTTTCAAAAACTTGATTGGGAGAGCGGATTCTACTACTGAAAGACAAGATTGGACTGGTTTTGTGTACTGAGTGATTCTGTCATAAAGAGAATGGGACACAGACACACTTGGCAGGCATGAAGGTTGGGCAATGTCTGGTTGCAATGTATCTCTATTGCCTACGAGTTTCTCCAAAAATCTAAATGTCAATGACGTCACATCTCATTCACTCCGAATACACACTTACTCCACTGAATAATTTAATATCACTGAACTTCCAAACAGAAAATACGCCTTACACTCATCTAAGATAACACCCCACAAATATCAAACACAAAGTAGAACGGCATAGTGCCTGGGTCCAAGCCTTTCCAAACAAAAGGCATTCCCTGACTCAAACCATTTCCATCAAAAAAATTCTCGCCCGAACTTGAGTGCTAAAACTCTGCATCGCAGCCAAGAACTTCGACGCAGAAGTCGCAACCTGACTGTTTAGAACGCTGAGCAAGGTTGGGTCAGAATATGCGTAAGCCAGAGTACGGTTCGTAGCCGCCAACCTCAGTCGGTTGAAGCTGGTGACGAAGTCGACTTGGCCCAGTGCTTACGGAGCCGGTGGCAGGAATGGCACTATGTTGGTTACACCCTTGGCAGTCGGGATGGGCGAGTACAGGGACAAAGGGTAGAAAGGGAGCGTGGCAAGTGAGGCGGCTGGGTCGCTTGTGGTGAGTGTGTGGTGCACTACTCCTGTCAGGAAAGCAAAGTGCGTAAGCACGTCTACTAGCGTCTGCTTGCTTAGTGTAGGAGGGAAATCGATGACCTCCGCCGCCTCTGCTAACTAAGCCTGAACTTTGCAGTCCTTCGCAATAACCGCATCATAAGCGTAGTACGAGTCCACGAATGAAGTCATGAATGTCTGAATAGCGTTTCGAATGGTGCTGGCGTTCGAGTAGAAGGAGAAGGACTTGAGGGGAGCGCCCTAGGAGGGTTCGAGGAGGTCGCAGGCTTGCAGGTCTCTCTCGAGGTAGTTTGCTTGGAAAGAGCTGCCGGTGGGGTAGAAATTGGCGACAGAGTCCAGCACACCGGTTGAGTTGATGTAGAAGAACTGGTCGAATGCTTCACCAGGGTTGAAGAGGACTTGGGATCCGACTGGCCGGATTGCATAGACTTGATACATGAGACGATTGAGGATAGCTCTGATGGGGTGATTGCGTCAGGGTGCGCAGAGCTGCATCGCGAACGGTCTCGCCGACATCGTGAAATGCGATGAAATGATACATTGGGGCATAAAACAAATTGTTCAGATTGAACATGATCTTAGCTAGGAGCTAGTCGTGGGGCCGGTCAAGAGGCGTATATACCAGATTATCGCCGACATTGGTCTTGATGCCCATAGGGAGGAAATTTGGGACTGTCATAAAGGAGTTAGCAAGCAAATTCATTACAAGATTTTGGATCATTGATTCGTGACAAAAGTCTACCGCTCGTGGAGCAGTCTTGGGTTAGGACATTTTTTGGCCCTGGGCACTTACTATCGGATGAATGAAGAACAAAGCCGTATAAGCAACACCATAGCGCTTAGGGGTTTGGTATTTGGCTTGGCAGCTATGGTCTGCCACAAACAAATTTCCAATGAATAGGAGAGCCTCGAGGGAAAAGTCTGCGGCGAGCTTTTCGACGATTTGAGTCGTCGAACGTGAATGGATCCTGGTCGAACGGTCGGAGACGTTGGAGTGTACAGGGATTGAGGGACGAGCGCCCCATGCTGAAGAGGGGGTCCTGGGTGTGGTTGGCAGAATACCACGGTCCTCGCCGCCGGGGATTGAGGTCTTCCATTGGTTGGTGTAGAGAATGCGGGAGTAGTCTGCAAGGGTGTTTAATCCTCCGTTCTGAAGAGAGTAGATATATCAACATTGAATTCGTCCACACAGATTGAACAATTGGTGTTAGAGAAACAGAGGCACAGGATATTCTACATGGTACTAGAGCAGCGAGTCGTTGGAATGGAATGAGCCACTGAGATATAGAAGACGGGAAGAAGCCCACGAACTTTCTAGAGCACTCAAACCCAATCATTCGAACCATTAAATTGGCCTAGGCAGTATGCCCAACAACATCTACGGCACTAGCAACAAATGTTCAGCAGCCCTCGAAGAAGGAATTCTTCACTTACCTCACTACCTGCCTGTTCAGCCAGCGGCAAATCGTTCGTAATCTCGGTATTAAGGGGACCCTCATCAGCCTCAAACTGGCCAATATCGTTCTAGACCAAAATGTCCGCCAAAGTTCCAGTTGGAAAAGATGAGCCTCAGGGCAGGGCGGGGCCATAAAGGTAGCCTTGGCACTTCATACGGATTGCCTGGGCACGAGCGGTAGCATTGCAGTCATTTTGAGGCAGGAAGTTTTAGGTTGTGAGGCAGATTTGACCTTGGGTTGCTGCGGAAGGGCGACTGCCTGGACAGCCAGAAGCCCGCCGGGGGTGAAGAGTAGCATTTGAAAGAGCATGTTGCCCGGTATTTGGAACTGGTCAAGGAGTGTGGACGATTGAGAAGGATAGACGGAGTACGAACAAACGCATAATATCAATCACTCAACGAAGGTGATGCTTCCAAAATACAAATCCAGAATTTGGAAATAGAAGAAAGGGACAGCGTGTGCAGAAAAGAGGAAGGGAGATGAATCGACCCAAGTAGCAAAAAGTAATCGCTGAATTCAATCCAGCCTCCCACAGTAATCTAACGAATCTCTATAGGTCGCTGATGAAGCGAGGCCCGTTGGTGGACAATGTGGGTTTGATTGGATGGCTTCACACAAGATTTGGGTTTCTGAATCTTCATACCGCATTTTTGATCATATTTGCGCTTGCTTCATCTACATGCGGGTTGTATGGCACTCCGCGATTAGGGATGGCAGGTAACTCGAAGCGATGTGTCGGGTGCTGGTTCTGGGGAGCAGCACGTGCCTCACGTGGCATTCCGACGGAACCAACCTCCCATAGCATTGCTAATCTTCCACGCATTTTGAATGATTGGAAAGCGGACTCGAAGCAGCCATATAGCAGGAGTCAAAATGTCACCCTGCAACGCTGTTTGCGATTGTTCATCAATTGAACGATCGTAACATTATTCAGATCATAAAACTGGGCTTTCAAAATTGTCCCTCCTTAGCTTCACAAACGCAGATTGTTTGTGCGGAAAGGTGACCTCGCCTTCTGTCAAGAACCCCGTTTCGTTGAGTGTCGAAATAAATCTGCACGTACGTCAGCGGTGTGTTTTGTAACATCTAATCGTGCAATACAATTCTTTTGGAAAATCATAGAGAATGGGTGAAAGTGGAAAATATACCTTTCGTTGTCCACTCTGGGTTCAAGAACCACTGCGTTCGTTCTGTAATCTTGTATAAATGCCCAATGCGCCAGTGCTGTAATCCAGCACTTAACTCTATGCTTCCCTCTGAACTCTTCCTCTCCTACAAGCACGTGAATGCCTCGATCGTAGTTGTCGGCTCTATCTCCAAGATGTCTGCCCAAGATATCTTCCTTGACCCAGTATAGTTCGAAATATCCGAATGGTTTGCCATCCCACAAACCAATGGCTGGAAAAGAATGCTTCGAGGAGAGGTTCGCTTTGAGGAACTGCTCTTGCGTGCTTGGAGGTCCTGAACAGCCCCAGAACTTCGAGACGCGGGGTGTATTCATCCATTTGTTCAAGAGCTGGAGATCAGTCATGAGGGTTGTGTCTTCAGTTTCGGAGGATGGGGATGGAGGGGTGGGTTCGGAAATTGACGCTGCAGAAATGTGAGCGGGGAGAGACGATAGCGAAGACGCTGCTTGGTGCTTAGGCGGGTTCAATGAGGTAGTAGGGCCATTGTATGCCACTGGCTTCGCAGACAGGGAAACGGTGCGAAAGGAGAGATATTGTCCTACGCTTGGCACATAGCGAGCGTAGAACATTTCACCTTGGCGGGGTGGTTTTGGTCGTATGGGATGTCGCACCCCTAATGTTATGGTGTATCCTAAGGGCGGTGGTGGGAAGTATGTTGGAAGATGGCTTCCAGATGCGAACGGCCCTGGAGAGGACGGGGACCATAGTCCCAGACTTCCCACTTGTGTAGTACTCGGTTCAGATGAGTCTCTCTTATTTGGCGAATGATTTCGATCGCCACGCACTGGAGAATTCGGTCGACTGCCGTACGGTGACGCGGGGAACGAGGATCCGGTTGTTGGAGCGAGCGTGAAGAGGAAGAGCTTCGCAGATAGCTGCCAATATGTCCTCCTCGAGATAAACATCTCAGACCAACCCTCCGCTGTGTTCTCCTCCGGTGTGACGCCCACTGACGAATCTTCGGACGATATCAACCCCATTCTCTCGAGCTTCTGGATCAGATTCCGACCCCGCAGCACGCCCTCCCGCTTGATATTTATGCGCCATTCTCCTTTCGGCTTGCCCGCATCCGGCGTGTTCTTCGATTCGTCCGTCGTCAAATACGGAGACGGCTCCTGCAGATGGAAATACCAATATAACGACGCCCACAGCATCATCGCTATCTGTCGCGTAGGACTCTGGGGCGCTTTGAAATCGTTGCTGGAAGGATTCGAGATAGAGGATATAAAGAGATTGTCGTTGCGCAAGGTCGGCCTCTTGAACGGATGGATATGGTGTCGCTTCTCCTTGGGCATTCCGCTGAGCTCGACATGTTTCTTCCCATCATTATGTAGATCGTGCTCGTCGGAGTAGTCTTCGGATTGTATTATAACAGTCCATCCAGCAGGGAAACCATTGTGGTGAAGATTCAACTCAACAGACTTGAAAAAATAACCACCAAATACTGGAATGACACTCAAGTTCTGTCCGTTGGGAAGATGCACGATACTGGGTGTCGGGGCCATGCTGCTCCCTCCCTTGGGCCTCGATCTTGTGCGAAGGTGGCACGTTCGAGGTGCGCGATGTGCCCTGTTGTTTTGTAGATGTCACAATTTTTAGTCGCTGAGGAGGGGTTGGGGTGATCGCAAAATTTCGAGTGGTCAGTTGCGGGTCTCGTACGATACCGGGTTGTCCTCCGCTAGGAAATAATCTGCAAATAAGAGTGTGTACCTGTACGCCAACGGTACATAAATAGCCTGGTAGACCCCCACTTCCTGTTCTATGCGAAATATTGCTGCTCTTCTGGATGATGATTTTCAGTGCCTCTTCGTCTCCAGTGGTTGTCGTCGGCGGCGCATTGGCTGTAGTTGGACGGCAGACTGTGGCAGATCTCTTGCCGCTCTGTACGTTCGTAGGTGGGCCTCTTGCGAAGAAAAGAACGAGTGCATTATCGTATGATAGGGTGGGTAGCATGATCAGCTTCTCGTATGAGGAGGAGGGTTCATAAGCCACAGCTTCGCGGGGTACAAGATACTGGGGTACAAGACACTGAGGTATCAGTACCTGTCATTGGCCGCTCATACAAAAAAAACCCCTTCGCGTCCATCTTCAGCCTTATAAATTCGAGCTTCTGCGACGGCTGATAGAGAATAACTCTCCAAATTACAAACGAAAAATTACTTGGCCCTTTCTTAATGCTTTAACTCTTTCAGAACGTCACAGCGATTCTTGGTGTGCCAACTATCGGAACTGCAGAGTGCAGCAGGAGGCATACGGTACTTGATTTGAAGTTCAAGGACAGGGTTGTATGTATGATATTCCGGTACTGTAACCTAAGATCTCTCTGTTCCCAAGTAAATTTTAGTCGGATCCCAAGGATCTGCCTCCAGAGGTTTGATAGGAACGGCTACTACACTGCTTACGAAGGTACAATATGCTTAAAGCTACAACGTATTATGTGTATTATATGTAGCGAGACCAGGGTGCTCGGGGGTGGGTTTGGTTTACTTTTTGGCTCGTGCCAGCCTGGGACCCCCCTGTCTTGCTACACTTAATTCCTATAATACACTACGTTGTATGATTGTTGAAGATCTTTAATAGATCCTAGCTGTGAGATCCCAATCCTTCGAACGTCACGTCATTGTCGAGAATGGGCGGTCCTCCAAAGCTCCAATGGCATTGCTGGGCCATGAGTCAGGAAAATATTCTCCTTGGGTATCCATTTTCTTGGGGTTGATCTGACTTTCCGTCATGAATTCTCCTCGCCCTGGGCAATATACGGAGGTATATTGCGGCCCGGGGCGCAAGTGCGCTGTGGGAGGCGGCCTTTCACCCGACTTATGAAGCCGCTAAGGCGGCGTCAGTTGACAAGGCCAAAAGACGCCCCCTGCATGGCTTTCCTCCATCTAACTTATCAGCAATGATGAGGGGAACTAGGTGCGGGGCTTATCGACTTTACATGGCAAGCTCCTACTCGCGGGAGAACTGCATCCAAGTCTGCCACATATACTTCCCACTCATCACATATATGCTATCCACACGGGGATCGAGTGGGATGATGAGTAACTCTGCGACGCTGATATCTGATGGGAACAATGGGAAATGACAAGTCAATAATTAGAGAGCCGGCAGCAGACTTTACTTTGCTTAGTATAGATCTTCTTTGGGTTACGTCAAACGGTTAAAGGTAGTCTGACCATTCTGGTCCATGCACATGCATTTCTGATGTACCTCATTTGGAACTTTGTATCGTATGCTTTTCATGTTTTTCTTCTTACTCGCAGTGAAAATAAGTAGAGTTGTGCGTTGAAGAGCTTTTACGTAGGCAGCGAGGGATTTTGTGGTTCTCGCTTTCGGGTATGCAGGGTCCTCAGATGTCACACTCAGGTTACACAGAGACTTGAAACCTTGATCAGCCTCCAGACGGCTTGATGCCCTCATTCACTGATCGATTTCTACCTAGAACCTCGTAATAAGGCTCACGTCACCGTCATTCGGTGACGGACAATAGCTCCGAAAATCGACTTTAACTTCAAAATCGATTGGAAGAGAGGTGATGGCATCTTTTCCCAGTCGTCTGATCCAATGGATCGATCAACTTTTCAAAGACATGCTTGAGTGCCCAAATTCTCATTGGCCAGCGAATCTCATCCTGCATGAACTTTTCTCCATGGAGATGTTAATAACGGATGTCGCTGTTTTCTGGATGCCCGAAAACATCCTTGAACATGCGCCTGAAGCGTGGCTCCTTCCATACGCTGAAGCCAGTGGGCAATATGCGGTCCGCACCATTTCCCAGATACACATCGTTCTGGAGATTCCTCTTGCGCCACATTGGATGGTGATTCTCCTGCACCTCGCGCGGGCCCCGGGTTTCCCACGCCTACGTAGGAGCGCAGCCCTTGCGAGATAATTGGGAGCAGTAACTTGTTTTGCACGTTCGGGGTTGACCATCCGCGCTTGCAGTATATCTCGCCGTGGGATCGAACGCCAAAACAAGAACAACTCATTTCTTCCCTCCCACAATGCATACCTGGGGACTCTATTTTCCCTAAATCTCGATCTCTAGCATGGCTGCCCCCCAACCTCTGGCCATGAGCCAGACGAAGGATGATCTCCTCAAGCGTCTCAATATGGGTCCAGATACCTATGCTATGATGGCGGTAAGTTCACTTGCTTACAACCCCCACAATCCCCCACAATACCACCTTGCCCTGGACCTTCCTTTAGAAGGAAGTTTAGACAGGCTGAATTAGTGCTTACTGATACTTTTTTGAGTTGCAGAAAGAAACAGACCATGTCTACAAGTGGTTAACGTCCGATAAGCGGCACCTCAAGAAAAACTGCAAGCGGAAGCCACCTTACGATTGGAGCGATATTGTCGAAAAGTCTAAGGACGAAGCGATGGTACGTATTGCGGAATCCGGCGACCCCCATACCAGCTGGTATTGGAACCTCGCTACTCCGACCGAAGACTGCCCAAACTGGATCGCGAGATGGTTCCTTTATCACAAATTCCGATACCGTGATGGGAGGAACAGGAACCCGGTGAGGGGCGAGGATGGGAAACATACATACCACAGTAGCAGCTCAAAACATTCCCATCATCATAAGCACGGTGATGGTGCGGAAGAGAGCAATGGATATCATGATGGATATTACGACCCTCAGGCCTATTATACCGCGGGTTCCCTAACTGCCGGTGTGTATTTTCATTGCTCATCTGTTAATCTCATCATGATTTAGCATTAAAGCCATCCAAACAAGCTTTCAACTAGTGCCGCACTTGCCCTCCCCACCATGCACCTACTATCTGATCTTGCGATTAACGACCCTTACCGTTATCCTGTCTGACTGCGGGTAGGTCAAGATCCTCAACAGGGGTACGATTATCCCGCCACAGGTTCGTGCGCTCCTCAATGCTAAAACCAACGTCTAGCGCCAAGCCCGTCGCTAACTGTCACAGCCTCCTCAAGCACAGCAAGCGGCTATACGTTGAACGGTTATTATGGCAACCAAACTTACCAATACGATACATGTGCGGGGAATTGTAAGCAGGAAGATGTGGGCGATGGGCAGGCCCAAAATCGATTCTGGGATCCAGTTAGAGACGTCTAATTGGACGGATGGATCGTCGAGCCGGGAAAGATCAGCAAAAAGTGAGACATGGGGTTGGGGGCAGAGTTTGGCGTAGAATGATAGGTGATTCGTTTGATACCCCCAGGTAATAAGAATGACAGCGAATTTGTATCGGCGGAATTGGTTCCTCTTGCGTGGGACTCATGTATCATTATTATCAGTAAGGATATTATGTTTGCAATATACAAAGGCATTCTTATCACAACCTTGCTTGCCCCTCATGAACATCAATGACTTTCAAAATGGTTTTGCCAAGCCTGTGAAACTACGACGCGTGGGAAGGGTGTAGTCAGATTGGAGGGAGGTAACACATGTGGTGGTGCTCTGATCCATGCAAGTGTGGACCCTGAAACAGCCACATTGCGGCGAAGAACCCACCTGCCCGGAGGGAACATCGTGGCCCGACTCGTGTTGGGGCCGGTCGCTACTCATCGCTGCCAGTAAGGCGATCGGTGTTTTGTTTGTGTGAGGCTGAGGTAAGGATAGGGATCCCTTTATGGAGTAACGATGTTAACACGAAAAGAGAGATATAGTATTGATTTTAGCTGTGAAAACATTTTCGTGACAAGTTCGGACAGAGATATGGGAAGGGAGCTGGGAGGCTGTCTCGGTTCTCCGAGCCGCGATCATGCTGTGTCCTCACTTTCGCCGTGGGCTTTCCCATAGGATAAACGTGAACAGGATTTTATAAGTGTTCAAGTCGTATCTACGGTACATGCGGCTGCTTCTCCCCGTACGCAAGGCTGCTGCTTTTCTCATGATTTGTCAAGGCTCTAGGTTCAGGAAATTCCGCGGCGGAAGACGACGGCACAGTGGCCTGATTTTCCCGTGACACGAATGCCTTCTAGATCTTCGTGAAATCGTTACGCTTGCGACGATCAGCTTACATTCAACCTCGCCACTGATCACGACTTCGTGTCTAGATTATTAATGGTCAACTTCCGAAGAGACTTCCAAAGGACCCTTCTAACCCCTTCGATAGCTTGCACACTTGTAATGACCGGAAACGTGGTTACAGTGATCATCCAGCCCTGAAGGGCAACGGGAGCTACAATGTAGCCTACAGAGCGTCGTACCCTACCTGCAGCGATCATCACCACTCAACCAAGACGAAGAAGCCGGCTTTTCATCAAAGTATTCCTCAATACCCCATATCAAACTCGTGACGGTAATGATCACAATTCTCAACGGTCATGGAGGCTTCTCGGAGTATTATGCACTTCCAATGAAGCCCAAAACTGCACGAAGCAATGCTCCACACCCACACATTCCAACAGTCCAGAGCGTTCCAAAGCCGTTCAGCTTGTCAAAGGGTCACTGAACCCTGTCGAACCCACGAAACAAGAACACTGCCCACGAGCACTGCGTCGAGGGATGCTACGGGAGACATAGATCCCAAGATAATGGTGGAAATATTCGCCAATCTACATGATTCCATGATTCTATACAATGGTATCATATCATCCGTCGCAAGCTATGCGTCTACATGCCGCGCACGAGGATGTACGCAATGAAAGCAGCAGCGACTGCGCATCAACACCCGTTCATTCATACATACAGTGGAGGGGTTTACGGCCAGTAGTGATGCGGAGGTTTCTTCTCCGTGGAGAATCAAAAGCTGGGGTCCCAGGTCCCGCCAGCCATCCTTGACCATTTCTCCACGACGTCCTTTTCCCCGCTACTTTCCCCGTTTCTCTGTATTCATTCAATACCCAGAATGTGTCACCTGGCTTGCCGTACGGTATTCCGTCACGGCAGTTCCAGCTCGGTCATCCTTCTTAGAGCTGTTTTCCTTCCTTTTACTATCTGAATCGCCCTCGTCTTTCTCTTCCTTCTTCACCCTTGCGGTTCTTGTCCCGATCCTCATTCAACGCGTCATGCACCTCCTCAATGCCCTCATCTGCCTTCTCGTCCCACTCCACATCATATACATCAGCCACAGCCTTGACCTCTTTCCTCGCCTCTCAATCAACGCTTCCCACTTCCTGAGATCGAATCCTCGGGCTTGGTATAAATGATTCTGCCGCCTGCTGACTGTCAATTTGAGCGCAGCACGGTAGGACACTTCGCGGTTGTGGTAAAGAAACCAGAGGTAGCCTATCATGATTGTGGAGAGACCTGCTAGGTACTGTGGAACGTATAGCACATGAGCGTGTTTTCCGAGAGGAAGGCAACGGGGGAAGAGAAAACGTACAGTAATAGGCTCCATCGTATCCCACCCATAACTCGTCTGAAACGTAAAATGATATATCGCCGCCCACCAAGTCACGAGGACTCCGAACCCGCCTATAGCAATCCTCTTGTCGGATCAGACATAGTGTGAGGCAAAATCATGTATGTATTAATATCTAAGGAGGGAGAATCGTGGGGTTGCCAGAACCCGAGATATATGGTAAACAGACTATCACCATAGCAAACAGCAAGACATCTGGCGCGCTCCAATGAGCAAGATCATCACACTTTTTCTTGGTCACCGCATATTGCGCCAACTTCTTATTCGTTTTCCGGAATGGGACTCGTAAATAATGCGTTCTGTCATTGAAGGATGGCACACCGACTCGGATTTCCTTAGTCGCGCCTTGGATCTCAACAGCGAATCCTTCCCCCGAGCAGCATCGGGGATAAATCTCCAATCTCAGCAGACGAGGACCAACGCACGAATTTCCTTTCCCCATCCTCTGAGCTCGAGGAAGCTTCCCTTCCAGCGTCACTATAACTCTCCAAACCGCCTTCTTCAGGTCCACTACGGAGGCTACTCTCAATCCTCTCCTGCTTCTCCTCCAAACCCTTCTTCTCTCCCTCGTCTTTATCAAAATCTGACTTAATATTCCCAAGCTTGATTAATTTCCCATCCACCATCTGCTCATCACTCCCTTCTTCCTCTTCCACGTCGGCGTCACCCTTTGCATCTACTTTGATTTCGTCTTGTGCAGAGTCTTGAGCGTAGAAAAAGATCTCTGGAACTTTATCTTTGCCATTTTTGCTTTTGAACATGGGCAGCTCGGATTGGATTAAGCGTTCGAGGTAGGAAAGGGGCTCTTGTGGGTGTACGAGGAAGGCGAGGGGCTCGATAGATTTGCGGTCTTCATTCTTGTCCCATGTCGCGAGAAGTAGGATGAGTTTCAGCAATCTCGAAGGCGTCGTAAGTAGCCTTCCTTTTGACCATAAAACGTCAGCTAAAGCTCTTCTTCTGGCAAGGGGAAGAGAATAGGGGGAGGAACCTTTAGACATAGCACTAGCACTCCTTATCCTCTTCACATGCGGTTTATACTCCCTTCTCTATGCCACGGCGTCCTCGCCTGCGGCTCCTTCGCCTCCCAATCGCATTGTCGATCCGGTTGCGGAAGCCAGCGTCATATTTATCTTGGCCCTTTTGATTTAAAGCTTTGGCTTGCTCGGCGTAGTCGTCCTTCTTCAACACCCTCGCAGACGAAAATGGCCCCGGTCTAATATAAAAAATATGTACACTAGCGGCAAGCTTACCCAGCCAACAGATCGTTTGATGGGTATATCTGGGATTGCGAAGATGATTTAGGGTGAGAGGGGGCTGGAATACTTGGGAGGTCTATGGAAGCATCATTTGCCATTCGATCTTCTGTGGTGTGTAGAAGCTCCGAGGCCTAGTTTGAGCTTATATCGAGCTCCATCATGGTCATGGGCATCTGTCGAGGGAAAAGTCGGTCAGCGGCTATTACCGTTCACCCCGAAGAATGAGAATCCATATTGCGAGCTAGAACTTGTAGCTCAGATCCACGATGTAGTGGTTATAGAAGCTGGATTGTCCACCACCAATGCGACTGCTTTAATCGAAGGTGGATACTTGGATCTCGAGTGCCGAGCATTCCCAATCGCTGAAGAGACTTCAGTCTCAATTCTCCACACCGATTGACTGTAAAAGTTCCTGGCTCCGAAGAAGATCTTATCCTTGACTTCGTACCCGATTGTGTTGGCAGTCCTACGTCCAAGCTCTTTTGTGTCGAACTGCTGGGGATGGGAACTCAAGATCCAGAGGCGTCTCGAAGGCTGTTATCATGGTCAACACATGGAATTGTATACAGCAAAGAGATCCTGACACGACCGGTGGCGTTCTTTACAAGAGGTTTGGAAGATTCTGGGCTAAGAAAGACATATTCAGAAACGGTACTGGCTATGGGCATGATGGACCTTTTGAACGTGCTCCTCTGAAGATCGCCACAATTGTTTGACACCATTAATTGATGGCAAACATTTCACTTCCTACAATAGCGCAATATATATAGCACACTTGGAGGGTCTAGTTCTCGTATTCTCTAATTTCTCTACTTGAATTCCTAGGATGTTATTGCCGGCCTTTCTACATCTATATCACAGCGCAGCAGATTACCTAGGGCATATAGGGGATTTCATTATCATCTTTCTCCTCCTCAAAAGCAGTCCTCCCTAGACTCCTAACTCCGTTCTCCTCCAGAGCACGGATTGGAGAGTGCTGAATAAGGTACCCAAAGCCCCAAGCCTAACAACTGGGAATTCTCCGTCGTTATGGAGCAAACTGAAATCAAAGTCGCTCGATAATTGCACGACATATAGACCCAGATAGACCCAGATCGACATCCGCATCGACGGAATCTTCTGCTTGCTAAGGTGCATTAATATCAAACGCAAAGCCGCCTCGAGTCTCATCATCACTCGTACTGATGTACCGATAAGTCTTCTTCTGAATATAGGGGGACGGGCTGTCCGTTGTTCCATTCGAGTTGCTCTTGAAGACGCGAGATTTCAGTATTCAAGTGTGGATTTGTCCCCCATTGGAATTTACCCCCAGCGGTTTAATCCGTCCTAGAAGGTTATATCAAGACGAAGGCAAATCTGGTTGAGGGATTTGGGAGATGGAGAGAGGGGAGGGCACTGATAAAATAGGTAGCTGAAGGGAATGGAAAGGTTGTCTAGCAGTGACATGCTCAGCTACGCGTTGCTGGAGGCTTGCTTTTTGCTAGCCTCATTGTAAGTGGTAAATTCTGCAGGGCCTCGTCATAAATTAAGAGCAGAGTAGGTATTCAATCTTCATTCATGGCAATGCGTGCCCAACACAACAAAAAGTACATATCCAGCAATTCTGTACAATAATACACCTCACATCTAATGCATCGCTTCTAACATTACAAGTCTCAAACCCTACTCTCCCTTAAGCTTATCTTGCTTGACAGAGAAGGCCATCTCCAGAAGGGCCGCCTCTTCCTTGGTATGCTGGGCCTTCAGACCAGTTGCAACACTAGCAGATGGGTCCCGTCCGGCATACATCACGTGCTTGCGGTCATGGTGCTCAGTGTGACTATTTCCGAAGTTAGTAATCGTTCGAAAGGGACGAGAGATTGAGTTTAAGCAGCTTTGGAACGCAGAATGGAACTTTTGCAATCGTTCAAAGGAGGCGAGAGTGACTTAAGCGGGGAATTTTGGACTCCAAAGACTTTATCGATCGCTTCATAGGTTCGAAGAGTTGGAAAGGAAGCGTTTCCAGAGTAGTGAAACTCGTGAACCCAGGCAGAATACTAGAAACCCCGAAAATTACTTACTTTAGCAAAGTCTCTATTCTTGGTTGCGTAAAGCTCCATGCACCTGCATTGAGAGGCTCTTCTTGACACCAAACGATAGTCTTGGCGTTGGGGTACATGTCGAGGTTCTCCTTCAATTGTTGCCATGGGAAGGGGTTCAGTTGCTCGATACGAGTGATGGCAGTGTCTTTGAAGCCGTTATCGGCGCGATGCTTGTAGAGTGCAGCGTACACTTGACCAGAACAGATGATAACACGATCAATTTGCTCGGGTTCGTTGATGCTGGCACCGTGTTCGGGATCCGGGATGATCCACTTAAATTGCGAGTCGCCAGTGAATTCTTCAATTGGTGATCGGGCGAGAGGGTGACGAAGAAGAGACTTGGAGAAAAAGAGGATGAGAGCTATGATATGTCAGTAGTTGAAACATGCTGTTGAAGATGGTAGGCTTACGCTTTCGGAACTGTCTGTTCATCTGTCGTCTCAAAATGTGGAATAAGTTGGAAGGGGTCGTCATGTAAGCGATCTGCATGTTGCAGTCTTGATGTTGACGATCAAGCTGTTCTTGCGCCGGGAAGATGCGAGGATCCTCGTTACAGAGTTGAAGATATCTCTCCATACGGCCAGATGAATGCTCAGGTCCTTGCCCATCATATCCGTGTGGCAACGACATGACAAGACCTGATCTCTGCATCCATTTGACCTCACCAGAAGCGACGAACTGATCAATGATACATTGAGCATTGTTGGCGAAATCACCAAATTGAGCTTCCCACATCACAAGTGCGTTAGGAGATGACAACGAATAACCGTATTCGAAGCCAAGAACACCGAACTCGCTCAATGAAGAGTTGGAGATGACAAACTTGCCCTGGTCTTTGCTGATGTGTTGTAATGGGGTGTATGTCGCTTCAGTCTCTTGGTCAATGATAACAGCGTGTCTTTGTGAAAAGGTACCACGCTGGACATCTTGACCGGACACACGGACGTGATGGCCTTCATTGACAAGGGATCCAAAGGCAAGAGCCTCTGCTGTCGACCAATCGATATTCTTGCCCTCACTGACAGTCTTGACGCGGTTTGCAAGGATACGCTTCAAGTTACGGTGAACATTAAAACCTTCTGGCGTCGTGCCGATAACGTTACCAATATGTTCCAAAGTTTTAGTGTTGACACCAGTGGGGTTATGAGGGAGAACTTCAGTGGCCAGTTCTTTCGGCGACTTGAACCCGTTCCACGCTGAGGTCGTCCATTCCTTCGAAGTGGGCGTATAGTCCTTGCTCTTCGCAAAGCTCTCTTCCAGCATACCCCAAACCCATTTTTTGTGCTCCTCGATGTCTTCCTTCGTGAAACTGCCATCCTCCAGCAGTTGATTGACGTAGATGTCGATCTGAGGCTCATGAGAGTTGATGCGCTTGTACATCAGAGGTTGAGTGAAAGAAGGTTGATCTGTCTCGTTGTGGCCGTGCTTACGGTAGCAGACAAGGTCGATAACCACATCCTTTTGGAACTCAGCTCGCCAATCAGAAGCCAGCTGGCAAACGTAGTTGACAGCTTCAACATCATCAGCATTGACGTGGAAGACTGGAGCATCGATGGATTTCGCAATATCGGTACAATAGGGAGTTGAGCGTGCGAAGCGAGGATCGGTAGTGAAACCGATTTGATTGTTGACAACCAAGTGGATAGTTCCGCCAGTCGCGTAAGCAGGAAGAGAGTGGAAGCCAAGACATTCGTATACAACTCCCTGGGCAGCGAAAGCTGCATCACCGTGGAGAAGAACTCCCATGGCAGTAATGTGAGTCTGTTCGTCGTTATTGTAATGCTGGATAGCTCTGGTCTTTCCCAAAACAACGGGATCCTCAGCCTCCAAATGGGAAGGATTGGCAACCAAGGATAATTGCACACGCTTGCCAGAAGGAGTTGGGCGCTCGAAGTTCATTCCCAAATGGTATTTAACATCGCCAGATCCTTCATCCTCGGCCGCTGCAGACCCTCCGAATTCGCTGAAGATGGACTCATTGGGCTTCCGAACAACGTTGCTCAGAACATTGAGGCGACCACGATGGGGCATGCCGATGACAATATCCTTAACACCATAGTCCACACTACGATCGATCAGCGCCTTCATACCAGGTACCAAACTCTCGCAACCTTCCAGGCCGAAACGCTTGTCGTTGGGGTATTTGGAGGCCAAGAAACTCTCGAAACTTGAACTCCAGATCAAACGATCGAGAATGCGTCGTTTCTCATCGACCGAGTATTTAAATGGCTGCTCAATCTCCACCCGCTCACGGATCCAGTCACACTGTTGTCTATCTGGGATATGAATATATTCGATTCCATAAGAACCACAGTAGAGCTTCTCGCAGGCGGCAACAATTTCTCGCAGCGTCATCTTCTCGCGACCGGGCTTCTTGAAACGAGGTAATATACCAGGGCCAAGTTCATATTCGGTATCGAGGTCTTTTTCGGTGAAACCGTAGAAATCGAGTTGCAGCTCCCTGGGCTTACTGACGTCAAATTCTTTTGCCTCGCGTCGAATTCCGAGAGGGTCGATGTTCGCTTTGTGATGGCCGCGAGTCTGATATGCTCGAACCAAAAGCTGTACATTCAAATGGTTCATGAGATCAGAGTCCTGTCCAGCAGTCATACGCACAGGGGTTGGAACTCCTCCAGAGACCTTCAAGCTTGGTGGAGCTTGGAAAGCAAACGCCATTGGCATACTACCATCCTCCATGTTGTTGAAGTAGGTCTGCCATGAGACGTGAACGCTTTTAGGATCTTTCTTCCATGCCATATACATTGCATCAATGTATTCTGCGTTGGAACCCTGTGCGAAGCTGTCCTGTCCTTGAGGAGCTGCCGCGGTAGCTGTGGCATATCGTTTTTGGGAGATGACAGCCAGTGCACGTAGTTTCGAGGAGAGGGCTTTCGAGGAGGTATTCAAGGGGATTAGAGGGGACCCTGTGGAGCCTGGCAGTCAGTAATTGTTCAAAACAAATGGACGATTTGCAACTGTGATTCTTGAACTCTCCAGATAACCCCGATTGAGTAGACGTTTGCACCAGAGTATAGAACCAGCCATAATCAGGAGAGAAATCCATGAGATACATACTAGACGCTGTGCAGAGAGATCTAGCTGAGTAGCCAGCTCTCGAGTAGCCAGCCTTCAACAGCTGTCCACTCTGTTTTCGAATGCATGATTGAAGCATTGCGCCGGCCAATGCAATGAAAAGAAATTGGAAACGAAGGGTACAATATCAACAGTAGGATATCCACCTCTTCGTGGATAATTGAGATGGGATTGAGGCGAAAGGAGAGGCGGAGTAAGCCTTTTTGTAACAACAGGAAACTCGGAGCGCGGCATTGACTGCAAAAATGACGCTCAACCTGATTGGCTGCTAACACGGTGGGGCTGTGCTAGCACCACACGTGATAGATGCGCTAGGATCAATCTGGGACATTTACTCCATTACATAAGCGATTTTTCCGCCCCGTCGACAAAGGGATCTCGATCTCAAAAACAAGGAATTACGGCACGAAGGAATAATTACAACGTCAGCACTCACACCTTCCATCTTCTCTCAATATCGGACTAGAGTTATTCATCGCCTGCGCATCTAAAGCTTATGGTACTCTCCATTCGGGGTTGATGAGGGATGTACGTAGCTCTAGGCTACTGTATCCCTTGATCAACATCCAGTAAGGTAGTTTTAGATGAAGGAAAGGCGTTGCAGTCCTTGAAGATGGCTCCCTCTAAGATAGCATCGAATATCAGAGGGTCTGCTGCGTACAAGAAGAAGCAAGGATCTTTGGGCATTTCAAGCGACCAAAAGTCCATAATATGGACTCCCATCGATTCTGGGTCAAGTGTGAGCATTGCTGTGGCGAACATTACCAGTACGTCGATCTATATGCGAAGTGAATATATTAGTTACATACTGATTTCCTCCAGATTTGCAGCAAACTCCGGAGACCGCTGCGAAGGTAATGTTGAAGATCTTCGAAAAGTCACCTGATGCGGCTGAAGCAGTGACCCACCTCTTCCATTTCGATTCCTCTTCGAATCCTCGAGGAGAAGCAAATGCGATCAAAGATGCGTTGACCAGCCTCATCAGCACCGTCAAGGCGGACGATCCAAGCGTACCCAGAGCAAATGGTGCTGCATCTACGTCTGCAGCAATGGCCATTGCTAGTGCGGTTACGTCCAAGCCGACCTCAGGGACAGCTCGTTGGTACGATGACGCACAACTAAAGACCGATATTGAATTGCAACAGTCGCTCATGAAAAAGGATCCTGCGTTGCATCGGACCTATATGGAATCGAGACGTACAAAACCAGATACGATCTCGGATTCGCAGTTCAATTCCCAGTTTTGGTCTACGAGAACGAATATGCTACGAGCCCATGCCGTGGAGACACATCAAAAGCGGGGACAGTACAATGTGCTCTCCGCTGTAAAGCCGCGGCAGGTCGACGGAGAGCTCAAGATGAACATCAGTGCCGAACAAGTGCAACTGATCTTCAGCCAACATCCTCTGGTCAAGCGTGTCTATGATGAAAATGTCCCAAAGTTGAACGAGATGGATTTCTGGTCTAGGTTTTTCCTCAGTCGTTTGTTCAAGAAGCTCAAGGGAGAGAGAATAAATCCGGATACTGATGGCACTGATCCTACCTTTGATAGGTACCTCGATGCTAGCAATGAGACGGGCCCCAGTCAGAGATTACTCTCTACCCACATACCACACATCATCGATCTCGAGGGAAACGAGGAGAATCAAGGTGGAAGCAAGAGCATCAGTGGCAATCGACAGGATTGGACCATGAGACCCAGCGAGGCGTCCAAGATACCTATCGTTCGGACGTTGAACAGCTTGAGCGAGAAAATTATGGCACATGTAGCCCCATCGGACATTGACCCAGCAGATCCGATTGGGATGGATGAAGAGACTTTTAATTCACTGGCCCTTCGAGATCTGCAAGGGGATGAAGAGGAGAATCGGATCATTCTCAATATCAAGGAGCAAAGCAGATTCTTTTCGAACGAGAAGTCCGACGTGTCAGCTGAGGCCGCCTCGTACGCGAACCAAGTACCGTCGGAAGTGCTTTTCGGACTACAGTCTGATGTTGACCCTTCGATGATGGACAATGACGGTACTGGGAGATACGACTTGCGAAGTGCGATCGGCGTGTTGGAGGATAGCGACAGCGAGGACGACGAGGAAGAGAAAGTCCCCCATGTCGGTAGCAAGGCGAGTCTGCTGGATGCTCAAAAGCAGATTTTGGAAGGAGTCGCTGTGCGACGAATGGAGATCGAGGGCTCTTCTATGCAGTCATCGTTGGCAGGATTATCTCAAAGAATCTTCGACAGATTGACCCTAACACATGCGACCACGACCGAATTCCTTCATCACTTCTGGGTTATCTTTTTGTCGGGAGATGCCGATCGGGCTGGCGAACTTGCGAAAATGGTGGAGACGCTCGAGAGAGCGATGGATCGGATCAACGCAGTCGCTGCAGATGCCGAAAAAGAAAGGACAGAGTTTATTCTCAAGGAGAAGCAGCACATCAAGGATCTCTGGGAGCAAACGGGGAAGAAGAAGAAATTTGATCCAAATCTAGTGGGAGGCGGCGAGAAAGTGGTGAGGGAGATGATGGAACCGACGATAAAGACTCTGCAGAAGGCATCGAAAGAGTATAGAAAGGCATTGGCGGCTGAGGGTATAGATACATCATGAAAACGGTTTGGAGGGGTTATGGATGGTATCATAACGATGGCGTTTGGGCTGGAACTCGGTCACCGAAACGATTTGAGTGATTGGAAGGGGTATTGACCAAATAGACACAAAATTGGGAGGGAGTATACCAATACACTGCGTTTATTTTTGCTCTTCTTTCTTGTTCAAGTGCTTACCTCTCTTACTCTGCAGCCCACCAATCTCGGCGTATCTGCCATGGTCTTAATGCAGGGAGAAAGCTCGATTCCAGCCGAGGATTTGAAAATTTGGCTGTGATTTTGCGACTCGCAGTGGATTGAGCGTCCATGTCGACACAAATACAGCCAGTCAGACCACTAGCGTATCCATACCCGCCATAGACCGGCATAACGTTCTCGTCATTAGTCTAATCTCCCCTTTCCACTTAAGGCCCAATGCCTCTTGCAGCTGCCGGAAACTTGTGCGTCTCCAAGTAGTGATCAATACCGAAGATTGAGTAAGGTGTCTGCATCCTTCGAGGTCGGCTCCAACGCTTTCCTGCCAAGAACAACACTCTCAAATTCGAGAGAGGCAGGGTAAATGGGTGCCGGTTTCCTTGTGTACTCTATGCATTTGGACTCAGCAACATCATGATTTCAGGACTGGGAAAGTACAATTTGTTTCGCGGGGCTGGGGAGCTTTCAAGGTCGTTGTCGAATGGCTTTGTCGGCCTATTTCAACTAAGTTGGCTTGTGGAAGAGCCGCTGGGATGACCGGATCTTACGACAATTCTTGACACACTAGATTCTAGGCAGGGAATTTCCTTCGGCTACTCTGTTCACACCTTTGACACGCAGGTCTGTACTTGAGTCGGGTCCATCAAATTCTGGTAATTATGCGGACAGATGGGATTCAGGTCGAGTGCTGAAGAGTCTTGGTTCAACCTTTGGGAGCAACACGGTGAAGGTTCTGAAAGAGAGTTTTGAAGATATTGTGGGGCAACTCGCAATCCAGAAGTTGAATCTGATGAAGATGATGCAGAGGGACATGTTGGGAAATTGCGACGAACAAAGATTTTAATGGTGGAAGAAAACGGAAGAGGTGAGCTTTCATCTATCTCACTCGGCCAGTGCCGATTTCAATTGTTCAAATAACACAAACGATTTAAAACATGGTAAAATCAATCGTTCATGCACTTTGAACACTGAAAAAGCGGTTAAATTCCTTCGCCTCATCACACCTTCTTCGTTCAATTCTGCCTTAGCCTTCTCTCCATTGTCGTCTAACCTTTCCTTCAAACAAGCATCGTTTGATTCCCAACAACATCAATACCTCTACCAATCCATCGATATAACCTCTTGGATATTCGCAATGGAGTTAGGTACAAATGCAGCAATATTACCGACGCCGGCGCCGCTGCTCGAAAAGAGCAACTCTCCTCCCCCGGCACCTTCACCGGTCAAGCAGGTATGTCCTCGCACTGCGCGTCTCAATCTTTCAAACGATTTGAACTATTGAAACTGACCGGATCAAGGTGCGTCGCAAGAGATCTTTTGTCCGCCAAATCGACTCCTCAGAGGAATGTCCTAGCCCACATGACTCGATCTACGAAGCCTACTGCTTCTCCACCGCCAACACCAGTGATGAATCGTTCAACCGAGTTGAACAAATTGGAATGGGCATACCGATGGTCCAACTTCGAGCGCCAGATACGACAAATTCAATAGTTGAAAAAGACCGAACGATTCAAACCCCGAATTTAGGTACGGCCATGGCACAGTACTAGACACAATAACGGAGAAGAAGAGTAGCGGGACTATCAGCAGCCTCTACCCGCCCAGATCTGCGGATAATGTGAAGAATGTCCCGTTCCTAGGCCACAGAGATAGCTTTTTGGTATCCAAGAGCCCGCGTCGTAAACATTCATTCAGTTTGGACGATTTACAATTTATCAAACGTTCCTATCATGAAGTATGTCATGAGATTTACGCATCTCCCAAGGTTCGTCATCCGCCTGCCAATGTTCAAACGAAGTGAACCATTCATTCTAAGTCCTTTAAATTAATTGAACGATTGTTGCTCGAATCCTTCGGCCAATACGAAAGATTGACTGACTGTCTCTGATAAAGGTCCCAGTATGCGACCCGGTCGAACGTCCTTCCACCCCACCAGGCATGCCCTCGTGGACCGCCGCACAAACGCCTACCACACCTCCAAGGCAATACCATATACCCGGAACGCCCAATCGACTTCAACGATTCCTAGGCATTGAGCCATCAGGCGTCATATTCTCATCTCACATCCCACACCCTGAAGCTGCCCGCGTTGTATCCGCTCCTGTTACCATAGCTAGAAGTCAACAGGCACCGAGATTCAGACCTCCAAGAAGCGCATATGGACCTATTTCTCGACACCCATTCAATCACGCTCCTATCGCCCCTGTCCAATTCAGTTCTCCAAGGTAAGCGTATTTGAATCATTCATACACTATGAACGATTGGTAAACTAATATTTGGGTACAGCCAAAAAGTCCGCTTCACACCTTCAGTCACAGCCCGCGAGTCGGCAGAGATGAACCTCCGCAACGCGATAAAGTCTACTACTGCGTCAGCCTTACATCCTATGGCACCTATCCAGACGATGTCGCCAATACTTCCGATTGTTCAAACGGGCTCAACGACTATGAAACAGAGGATTTGCTTGCACCGCAAGACCAAAGCGTCAACTATCCATGGGACCATGGGTGCGATCAATGTGGAGACTTGCATCGGTATGGAATCACGCCGCAATTCCGTCTCCTCGACTGCATATCTGATGTCCGGCGCGCTGTCCCCTCAACGATCCTCCCATCAGTCGGGACCTGCGTCTTCTGTCATTGAAGGCGGGTTCATGGATACGAATTCGAACAGGACCGGGAGTGAAAGTGCGAGTAATAATGAGCAATCCGTGCCTTGCTGGAAATGTCTTTTTGAGAAGTGGGCTGAAAGGGCTGGACGATTCTGGGCACATGCTTCTAGTTGTTTTTGCTTCGTGTGCTGCGGATATGAGTGCGATGATGAGAGTACCGTGTATGGCGGGTATGGTTATGCCACTGGGAGTGGATACTTCGATGATCACGGGGTGGGTACTGGTGCGAGGAGAATGGTGTTAGAATGAACGCTTGCGTTAATGGTTTAAAGTGGATGAACGATTATGAGGATAGGGGTTTGAGCATGGATACTGCATTGCGGTTTATGGATACTGGGTATGAATAGGCATTGGATTGAAACGAAGGAATCATGGATACGGTATACAGGAATTGCGTTTTAGAATTGTTGAATTACGATGAACGATTGTTTCTGAACTGTTTTCGTGGCTGCATCCGCACCTTTTTGTCACATGCCCGTACCAGTTGCCAACACGATCCCTGCCAGATCTCCCAAATGTACTTCGGGGCTCTTCTTGGTGTCTCGCCTTCGCTTTGGTGCTGGCCACACCCATATTCTCAAAGGAGACTGCCCGAGTATCAAGGAGCGATACTCAGGGTTGGACTCCTTCCATTCTCAAATTCAGCGGGAGCAACAAAGCCTGAGAAGTCGGCATCCAACCATCCTCCATGTTGCTTAGGAGCGCCCGCCAGCAGTTATCTCGGGTTTGGAACTCCTCTATGAATCTCGCAGACTAGATCGATGTGCCTTCGACAATGATAAAACTGTGGACGGGGTACCAACAATGATAACAGAAACAGCAAGAACAATAGCACTGCATCAATCAGATGTCTGCTGCTGATAGGACTCCGACTTGAATGATTCATATATTTTTTTCTGAATTCATCATTCAAATGCGAATAAGCTTCCGAAGCTTCATTCATTTTACAAAAACGACTAAAATTCATGAATAAAATCACGTGAAAAGTATCAAGCTAAAAATTTAGCCCCATGACTTGAAAAAGTATTTCCTAAAATAAATCGGGTTTTATAATTTACAACGCCGACCCCTACGTATGAGCAGTGGGCACATACAAATCGAACGTAAACACCCTACAGGATACCTAAAGTACAGTACAACTTGAAAAGCTGTCACCGCTGTAAAGCGTTGTATTGGAAAATTCCTCACGCGGTCGTGGAAATACAGCTGGTACGAGGAGAGTGTATTCCTAAGGTAAGTTTTGGTTTTCGGAAACGTGACTTTTAGACCTTAACGAGTTAGCAGCGCTCACAGTCGCTGGCCCACGCAGCTACTTTAGGATGGCCATTGTCTCGTCATGTGAAACTATGAATAGGTCACGGCCGTTCAATCTTCCAGAATCGCCGGTTGACTGACAGCCTGACATCGTGCATGCACAATAATGGTTTTGCCTCCAGCCATGTAATAACGGACCCCGAAATAACGATGCGGTTAGTATTGCTAGTTGCAGTTGTTCAGAGATGGGGAAAGGAGGGGAGAGCTTCCGCTTTGCCGCGTTTCCCTTGCAAATCAGGTTGATCGTAAGTCCCTCGAATAAACGTGCGAGCAGACCCCATGGGCATCCATAAAGCTTCAACCACAAGCAAGCCTCTGTCTGGGTGGCATGAGACATCGCCAACACCGGATTGAGGATGTCTGGATAGGGTAACACTGCGTCGTCCCTCTGGAATGGATTGCAAACGGATATCCGTCGTTTGATTCCTCACATTTTGAACTCCTCCAGGGAAGGAAGAGGGCGGCGGGATGGAGGGATGGTTCAGGGATTGGTTTTTTTGGACGGCTGGTTGCTCCTGTACAGTAAGGTTGAGGAATATGAGATCTAGAAACTGTGGAGAAGAAGCAGTCTGATAAGGATTTCCGGCAGCTGCTGAACAAGGATTTTCGGAACTATACCGATACCGAGGACACACGCGCCGATCCCTTGTGATCCAATCATCGTCGCTAGATCGGTGTTTACGAAAGGTTCGCCATTCTGCCTTGCCGGTCGGAGCGAATCAACGTCGCGCTGGGCAATTCGCCAAACGAGGCTACTGGACCGAGTTTGCATGCCCACATGCCACGTTTCTGAAAGAACTCAAATTCAAAACCATCTCTGCCGTAAGCTGGAGGGATACAACCCTGAAGCCCTGTCAGGCCTCCGCCATCGCTTAGCAAAATCTCCACCAACGTACATGACAGGCAGCCATTCATAGCAGGATCCACCTCTGACCGATATTTTTTCCCGGCGCAAATCAGGTGAACCCTGTCAAGAATCCCTGACAAGCTGTCAACATTGCAACGATGATGGAAAGCTACAATGAAATAATGTGTATCCAGCGCGATTTTTTCCTCCTCTGCATATGGAACAGCCGAATCAGACTCCTCATCGCACCGAAAAGATAGTCAGCCATGGGTTGCCATTCGAGTGCCCTGCCCAGTGGCAGCCAAAAGTTTGGTGCAGTCTGATAGCAATCGCCCGTGAGTCTGCGCTCCGATCTGTAATCTCTTCTCCTCGTTGAATATAAATCCTCTCGTTCCCATCTCCGAGGATTCGAAGGCTTTCTGGTTCATGTCATTCGTACTTTCAATACTTTGCGTCACATATGCGACTAGTACAAGTACCTCCACAAGCCTCGCATACACCAAATACCTTGCACTTCTCCCAAGTGGATTTAGGCATGGCTCCAGCACTCTACCGAAAGGTGCCTTCTCATCCTTCATCGACGTGTGTGAATACTGGTTCTGACAGCGGGTACGATCCTATACACTCTATTCATTCACTAACATTCCGCACCCCATATTCTTCGAAGTGCTCGAGCTGACTGCAAGTCTCTATCATAGCGCTACGTCCACGGACCCGAAGCCATCCTCTAATAACACAAACATGGACATCAACAAGCCTCAGGGAAGTCCCCAAGCTTCGAACAAGTCAGACAAGTCGTCCTCTCCTGATTTGAGTCCCCCGTCGAAGTCAAACTCTTCCCAGAAACGCAAGTCGGCTCGTCATGAGGGCAGCCGGCACGGATGGTCCTGCCTCTGCACCTTGACAGTTCGGCGCGACGACTACGAAGACGAAAAAGACTACCGCTTCTCATACCACCATGTCTCATCACAGCTGGACTACTCAATTATGCGCTTCATTTCCGAAGAGAGCCTTTCTGAAGACCCTGTCTTCCCCCCCTGCGCAGACACAAACACCTCGATCGAAGACATCATCCGAGCCCACACCACCTCCATGAAACTTCACCTCGACAATTTCGACGCGATCTTCTATCAGGAATGAAGCATGATTGTAGGATCGACAAAATACAAGCATGAATTTGTCATTTCAACATAACAGAGGGGTAATAACGGAACCAAACCTCTTTGATTGCTCTGCTGATGTCTAGACAGGGCAGGGACCTTGTCCCCGATTCTAAGTACAAGAGACTCATCAAGGACGAAAGTAATATATACCTACGCTGTATGTGAGACTTAGCCCTTGGGGTGGGAGAGAGGACTTTCGCTTCACTTGAACCAAATTGAGGGGCAGTCACGTGGTGAAGTTGCGAGACCTTTTGAGGAGGGAGGGACCTCTGGCGCTGAAGGAGGTCTATTTGACAGGTCCTACTTCAAGGTGATCTCACTGTTCCCTCAGTTCTCTTCAATGCAAAAAACTGAAAGGAGTCTTCATGAGGAACGCCGGGACGACAAGCAGATTGGATCCAAGGCTGAGTTCTTTTACTCGGAGGCCGCTCCGAAGATGAGGGATTAGATACGAAATTAATTTAACAAATGAGAGGACCTCTTTGTTTCCTTTCTAGCAATGGCCTACTGAATGCCTAATGAATCCGTCTCTATTCGGAATGGCCAATCTTTGCCAGACTCGTGGGTTTGGCGGTGAAAGGAAATTTTACCTTGATGTTGATCAAATGTCATGCGACTTTGTCTCGGAAGCTTCTGGCGTTATTTACATTAGCTTGAATCATTAAAGACGTTCTCGATTCTAGAAGTGATTTACAATTACAACGTTCTGGCTTGTTACTGTACTGGACATTGATCTAAAAGCACGCCACATCAATCTGCCCGTTACCTCTGCACTCTAAAACCTACAACCCTCATTTGCTTGCGATGTGAGTGCTGTGATATTCTCCTGTTCCAAGAAGCAATTCGAAAGTTGATGGCACATGGCTGGACTGGTTGGGCTGAAACGATTAAAGTAACTGAAAACCGCCAAGGTCGAGTTCACCCGCGCTGCGTGCCGTCCCTCATGCGACTGCCACGACTTAAGATAGGACCGGGAGGTTAATTTGCGAATGACGTGAGAATGAGTGCGTGCAGTGATCCGTTGGGAAGGTATGTCGAGACGGGATTCTGAACAGCGGAGCTCGAAGCATTCAGATCCCTGTGCGAATCTGCGGAGATCTCGGCATTCGGGTGAACGTCAATTTGCAAGCCACTGTCAATTTGCAAGCCACCGTCAATTTGCAAGCCACCGTCAATTTGCAAGCCACTGTCCATTTGCAAGCCACCGTCAATTTGCAAGCCACCGTCAATTTGCAAGCCACCGTCAATTTGCAAGCCACATGACCTGGCTTGGTGCATCGAGGGTAGTGGGAGCGTGTCAAGCTCGAGAGATATGAGGTACCAAATACGTACGTACCCAAGGATCTTCCATGTCTATCATCTCCTTCGCTACCAGTCTAAAGCTTCTCGGAATCTCTGACAGTTTATTTTCACCTGCGCGTTTTGTCGCGCCACGGTCAACCGGCTCAAGTCTATGGAAAGAAGCTGACGTCCATGCTCGTGGGAGCGTCCTCAGTAGTCGCCACCAGTCAATCGTGATCCAGCCAGTCGCGGATTTCCCTTTTGCAAATCGAATCACACTTCCATATGTAGTGAGCTGCACAATCGCATCTGGATGTGAAACGTATAATATACATCGTAATCCGCAAGTCCGTAGGATCACATAGTAAGAAAGCATCACAGATGATAGAGGAACATCTCCATAAATATCTGTCATACCAGTGGCTGGGCAAAAATTGCAGAAGATCGCGCCATATAGAACGTACCTGCAGCTCTGTAAAACTTTGGCATATTTTCTCGATGCAGAAACCCAACTCGTCTTGATCTTCCCTGCTTTGATCGTGATGGGCTTCAATGTTGAACCTTTTCCCAGTCCGTCATGAAGGATCGAAGACCGGTAGATGCCATCAGTTGATCTACCGAGCCTAAAGAGACTGGGATGTCCAGGATCTTCAGGGTTCATTTGTGGGCTGTCTAGGATCATGCTAGATCATCTGAGATGGAGAACCAAATCGGAATTTAGGGCAAAAGGGTGTGCCCTTAGCCCTGTGCGCTGATTTGTCGTTTAGTCCGCAAACAGAATGGCCGACATGATATTAAACGTCCACCGATTTGACCAGCCGGCGTTTGATCTGTGGAAGCGGATAAACCTCATGCGCTATGTCCCTCAGCGGCGTACCCCGCTACTCGATCGGGAACGTTCAAAATATACCTTCAGTCTCCCGGGAGGGGGCCCTGCCTGAATCCTACTGTATACCCCCCCCCCCCCCCCCCCCCCCCCCCCCCCCCCCCCCCCCCCCCCCCCCCCCCCACCCCC
>NXFV01001954.1:0-74036 GCA_002803225.1 Gamarada debralockiae
GTCTCATTGGCCTGAACCCCGTATATCAGGAGATGTTCGCGGGTTTTCAGAAACTTGTCCAACTATCTCGTCGGGTATTTTGACGCCAGATTGCACGTCAAAAGTACAGTACCGTCATCACATCCTAGCACTACGAATTGGAACCACCCCCGGGGCCCCCGGGGGGGATAAGTATATAGCTTGGGAAGCTCGCTTAGCTTGTCGTGGGGTGACTCGAAGAGGGAACTGGTCACGTAAGAATGCCGGTACTGCCCGTTACAGCGCAAAACGGGGCGTCGCTTCGCCATCACAGGCTGCGAAGAGTAGTAAAACTGCAGTCCATTATCTTGATTGGCTGCATAAGGCTGCAAGGATTTACTGTCTTGTCTGAACTATGGCAAGGCAGCCGACCAGGATTCCGTTCGCCAAATTGCCAACCCCCTGGACGAGCATCATCACTTCGAGCATCATCAAAGATACCGTGGATGAGCGGTCTATTATTTGATTCCCTACATCCCATACCACGCGCAGACCGAACCTTCGAACATAAATTGAGCTGGTTTCCCACCTCCAGAATTTTAAGATGTTCAATTTTCTTCGACCCTTCAGTCCGTTCCCCCGGCTTTCGTTTACTCGCATATTGCATCACGTGCAAACTACCAGCTACTTGGGCCCTCATACCTGAAGATGCCTTCCAATTCATCATCAACATGTGCGACCATTGGTTCTGACTACGAGTATGGTCTTGCTCACTCTATCCTGCTAACCCCAACTGCTTTCTCTTCTTGCTAGCAGCAACCTTCGCTGACAACCAAACTTCTCACAGGTCCACCCTCGATAACCCCAACCTCTCCTCCACCAAGCATGGAACGAGTGCTAAGACGAAGTCCAAGCCAAAGACCACCAAGAAAACGGGCGATGCCCGTAGCTCGGCGTCCTTTCCATCTGATCCGAAAACAACAAAGACGAACTCTACGCCGTCTACCTATACCAACCAAGACAAGAAGAACAAACTTGACCACACTCCCCCTGCGTCTGCGACTTACCACATCCCGACTAGCATCAACAACGATGGCTTCTCCTCCTATCTCGACCAAGCAATCGACGTCAACTACTCCATCTCACGCTTCAGCGCCGAAGACACATGCGTCCCATATGGCCCTCTCTTCCTAGCAGAAGACACAGTTCAAGCACACACTGCTTCAATGAAAGCATACCTTGATGACTTTTATACGGCCTTCTACCAAGAGTGAAGTGAGTGAGCTTGAAGAACAAAGTTGGAAGAAGAAACAAAATTAAGACAGTGAAACAAAGGAGGTAAGAGTACCAGTCCTCGTTTGTTGCCGGCCCTACTGACTGATAGAGGGGACAAGATCAATACTTTGGAAGTGACGTTCAAAAGATATGTGCAGAGTCATCTCTTGATAACTGCGACATTGAAGTAAGGCATCGGTGGACGTCGGCACGTGCTTGGAAACAGAAGAGTGGCTTTGGTGAGTTGAACTGAGTGATCTAGGTAATCACGTGGTTGAGAGGGCGAACACTCCGCGTTTGGTCAAGACGAAGACTGCTCCGGACGAGGAAACATATTAAATTGAAGTCTATGAAACTCTCCACTGCGCCTCCCTCCAAGCAAGATTAATAAATCCAAACATCATCCCCACCAGCCCACATCGCTACCTCCTGTTCCCCTTCATATTCTTCCCATCCCATCAAATCTTCCCCTCCACCTCCCCACCCGAACATTGAACCAACTTCCCCCACCCTTCCCTAACCTCCCCATTCTTACCTCCTCTCTCCCACCCCTCCCTAACAGCATCATCCAAAATCCCCTGCCCCTGCGCCCTCCCCATGCTCTCACCACCACCAATCGCCAGCTCCATACCCCCCACACACTCACCACCCCTCAAACCCTTCCAAACCTCTTGCATCGCAGCATTACATTTCCCGCCTCCATGTCCACCGTACGTGATCACCATCATAGGTTTTCCCTTCCATTCATGAAACAAATGATCGAACGCTACCTTTATCGCTCCCGGGATACTCCAATTATACTGTGGTGACAAGAAGATGAATCCATCAATACTCCTCACTACATTTGACCAGGCATTCACCTCCTCGTCGTCATATGGAGCTGGTTCTAGGGGCAGAGACAGCTTTGCGGGGATGACGGAACCGGATGGCGAAATGGGCATGGGATAATCGGCGAGGTCGACGGTGGTGAGGATTATGTTTGGTGGCGTTTGAGAGGAGATGAGGGAAGTGATCCAGGATGCGACGGAGGGGCCTACGCGAGGTTTGCGGGTTGAGCAGATTATGAGGGCTATGCGCTTTTGTGCCATTTTGGACGATGATGGGGTTGAGCTAGAGAGTGTTGAATCGATTGAAAGAGGAGGCGAAGAAGTTGCTTGACTTCTATCGTAAATTGAGAAACCCTTCGACGACTGATTCTTAGTAGCCTTTCCCCTCAGCAATTGAACAGCTTTGTTTCATATCGATGTACGTGAGAATCCGCCTTGTGTTGTGCAATGAAAATTCAGATGAAGCTCGCTTTCCTTCTTCAAACTTTGTAAATAACTCTCGAAGAGGAAGATGGATATTCGGATTCCAGAAGTCGTCTGCCTTTCAAATAAATTTCCTAGAGGACTTGAGCCCTATTAAGCCTTATTAATGAATTTCGTCAGCCTTGTTGTTGCCTCGCCGTGGACAGTCCGTGGGCAACGGCCCGGACGGAAGCTTACCGCCTCTCCCGAACAAAAGCTAAATCCTACTCAAAATAATCGAATACGGGACCGAGATGTGATTTCAGGATCTGTGAAGGGAGGGACATCGGAGTGAATGAGAGCGGTTATTTTTGAAGCCCGAAACTTCGGGTCGGCCCCTGATGATGATGTTAAGCGGGAGCGGGACAGCCGCTCCCGCGCCCGACGATAGGCAATCATGACGAATTGGAAGCGAGCTGTTGCCATACATTGAATTCATAACGCCATCTCATTTGTTTCTACATACAACGAATGTCCGTCTAGTGAGTGGCGACTCCATTAGCATGTCCATTCACACCATTGGCTGAGCTATGACTGCCCCGGATAGGAGCAAAATTATGGTCATTATAACTGAGCGTAACGCCCTTCATCCAATTCGTAGTACTCAATTTACTATCCTTCGCCATACCATTACGTTTCCCATTAAACGTCAAGCCCCGTATCCCATCATAACCCTTAACACCAGTAACCTCAAGTCTCGACGCAAGGTCCTCAGAACTTCGCGGAAGATAGCGATTTGGCGCTTGACAATTTCTCTTTCTTACAGTTCGTCATGTGTGCCTGAGACGTTGGAGATGAAGCGCTCTTTGGCCTTAGCATCGAAGACTTTCTCCCAGAGATTGCGCGGGGCGACGAAATCTTCTTCGCGTTCTCGTTCAACGTGAACTCCTCCACTTCACGAAGAGGGAACTTGGAATGAGGCCAGATGTATGTAAGGTCGAAAATATTGATCCTATCCTCGTCCCAAAAGTCCCCTGCTTGCTGGGCAGTCATGATCTGTGCCTCCAATCTCCACATGGGCCAATCGCCGCGCTCAATAGCTTTCGTACAAACCTTCTGAGCATAGTCGGGAGACTTAGTGGCGGGTTCCTCCTGAGTGAGGAATTTGGTGCCTTGCTTGGACTTCATGTGGAATTGGCAGTAAACCCACTCGTCCTGCTTGTTGACAAGCTTGGCCGTATGGCCCAAATATCCATGCATAAATCTCCATTCGTCTGAAATACCTCGATCCCTATGAGAATCATGACTTAAGCACCTGAGAGATGGGTTGCTAGGTCACGCTTCTGAGTGGGAATGAAATGTGGGAACTTGGTCGGATCTCTCAAAAAGGAAACAGACGTATTATTCGCCACAAAATCTCAATCTCCCTCATCTGTCTTGAACTTGACGGAGAAGCGACGGGGATCACGAGCGCATCGTGAGATCCGAATTCGCCGCCGACAGTTGAGAACCGCACTGTGACGGGACATTCTTTGCCCTGATGGAACAATGTCTACGAGACAGAGGAAGGTCAAAGTAAGTACCCCGCGTTCGGTAGGTTCAATCGATGAGCCTCATAATCTGTGCGACAGAGGTTGATTTTCTTCATCGGACATGCTCATGATGAAGGAACGTCTGCGAACAGTTTGGATGCTGTAGATGCTATGCTTCGTTTATGATGATGGTTATCATGCAATGTATACGAGTCAACTGGGCTTTGACTGTCTCAGGCATGAAAGTCCGTGGCTTCCCATTGGTTACCACGTGATAATTGTCACGTGATTTAATTAAAATTTACAAATAATTCGTCCTAAATTGCTATAAACGAATATTGCTATTGTGCTTATCATATTCAAAATATCAAGGGGTAAAGAGTGTCATCAAATCGTAGCGGGGATACCCTCCACCAGAGTTTCTATCTCTTGAATATCGAGTTAGACTTTCTCAACCACCGTTGCTCCAGCCTTCTCATCACTCTCAACTCTATCAAGCCCTTCAGCCTCCCATGGACTGACATCAGTTCCCTTGAACTTCCTCGCGCTGACCTTTCTCTCAAACAGAATATCAAGCTCACCATAAGTCCTCCCTTTCGGCTCCGGAAGACGGAAATACGTCCAAACCAAGCACAAGAAACAGAGGCCTGCCCAAAAGAATCCGCTCTTGCCTTTCCAGTTCCATGCTGTTGGGTTGAGCATATATGGCGTGATGACTCCGTTGACGATACCGAAGACATTATAGACATTCCTGGCCAAGACAATGGATTTTGTTTTGAGGCGAGTGGAAGGCAATTCGGCGACGAGAGAGTAGCACACAGGTCCAATTGTGAGGTCGTATGCAAATGTATAGACGAGCAGTAGAGAGCCAATGCCCCAGGATGCACCTTTGGAGCTCGAAATGGAGACTAGGCCGATGAGGAGAAGAAGAAGGGTGAGCAGCGCGAGTCCATTGACGTAGAGTGTTCTTCTGCCTGTTCGAGACATCAAGAACCAAGAGCCAATCGTTCCGAGAGCTCCAAGAGCGTACTGCGAAGCGTTAGATATAACCCAGAATTAAAGGCAAAGAACTCACTTGGGCCATAGACATATCGAAAGCGTCCACGGTTGGAAGCCCAGCCTGCTCGTAAAAATAGGTTGAGTATCCCATAAATGCACTGCCGCAAAGATTCTGGATCGCCCATGTTACGCATACAATCTCCGTTCGTCGCAAATCAATGCCTTTGAAGCAGTCCCAGTACCCGGTGCCGGATTCAAGAGCCCTTTCGAGTTCGTTAGTGGTCACCATCATCGCCACTGTATCATCGACGTTGAACGAATCGTCTGCGTTCTTGGAGGAGGTGAGTTTGCGTAAAGCCTTCTTTGCGTCATCGACTCTGCCGCGGCGGACAAGCCACCATGGTGATTCCGGAGCGAAAAGAACCCCTATAATTATAGGAACGGGCCAGATCCATTGGATTGCTACGCACTGTCAGTGTGTATTTCCTCTACAGAGACGTGAGAGCTTACCGAAAGGGATACGGTAACTCCATTGATCCGTCTTCAACACTTGAGCACGCAAGACTCCTGATCCAATCAATTGACCAAAGACCCAACACAGGTTAACATAGGTCGTAAGGTAAGCTCGAAGTTGTGTTGGGCAGACCTCAGAAGCGTAGGCCGTGGTAAGTGTTTGGAACACACCCCACGGAATTCCACACAAGACCTCGCCAACCTCCAAGTCCACAAGGCTCTTGGCGAAGAAAGGGATGAAGATGAAGGCTATCACAGCCACCAATGAAACAATCATCGTCTTCCGGTAGCCGAACCTTTCACTGACTATACCGTTGATGAAAAGGCCGAGAATTTCTCCGACATTTGCACCGTTGGACAATCCAGCTTGCCAGCGGGCTGGGATCTGGTATGGAGCTTTGGGATCGCCCGTTGGAGAGCCGTACCTCTTAGCAAAAGCTGGAGACGCGTACAGATTGGCTAGAAGTATGACGTCGTAGCCTTCCATGACGATTGCCGTGGAGAGGATAATGCTGAACATGACAGCTCTCGGGTAGGTCTTGAAAGCCTGAAAAATGGACATGCTTTTCTCAGCATTGGTGGCATCGTTGGCTTCATTGAGGAGTTGGGGAAGGTCGGCGTTGACAACGGACATCTTGCGGATGGCCGTCTGAGCTGGCTGGAGAACATTGGAGGATCGGCGTCGAGGCTGCTCGACCTCCTCGACGGCGAGATTGTTGGAATCCATGCCGAGAAGTTGGAAGTTGCGATCTGAAAGTTAATTGCAGAATGATTCAAACGAGTTCGATAGAAATTAAGTTTTGTGCTAAAACTTTAGGTTGAATGCCGCTGGACAAGTTACACCCGTCCAGAGATTGCACTGCAATTCTAAAATTGCCCCAGCGGGGTGAAATGGCAGCTTTATCTCATTTTCGCTCCAAATATGGTGACAGAGGTGCAACAATGAAGCAGGATCTTGCAGGGAGGGGTGCCGGTGAGGTGGAGGTAAATCATGGCCAAGACCGGAGACCCCGCGAAGTCTCAAATCCTCAAGCGCTGACTGGATGCAGGAGCCCGCCGTCGGCGCTTTAGAGTTCCTTATTTTGGGCACACCGCCGGCGTGATCCACGCCATGTTTTAGCAGCTTCAGAATATCAGACGGGACGGCTGTAATGGCTGAAACATGAACCATTGAAAATTTTGGTGATCATGATGGAGGATGGCTCCGAAAACATGGGATATTGGACCTGAAGGCATATGCCGGGACCGAGTGACCAATGGTTGCACGCCATTCCCAGGATTCGGCCACTGATTGTGAGTGGCAGGCCGCCTCAATTCGGGAAACATGTTTGTATGGGCCAAAATGTTCGGAGGGCTGTTACTTATGATAGGTGTGTAACATGTACAAAGCGACTTATTCGGAGCGAAGACAAGAGGTGGGGCGCCGAAAGTTTATGCGGTGGCGGGCCGTACGGAAAACCAACGATACGGTAGTACGAGGCTTGCATTCCACCTCTTTATTAGATGGATAGCAAAGCTTGAGAGAGCCGTTGACAATTCAAGCTTTTATATGCTCTTCTCCTCATACTTAAAGGGAAGGGGTTGGTTTTAAGCCGTCTGATGCTATCACGTGGAGAATGTCACGCTTACGCCCGTCAAGATGTGTGTCATCTTTCTTTCTACATCAACCTCAGCTCATCTTCTTCTCCTCTTTCGATAACGACCTGTAAAATGACTTCTGACCCCAGTGAAGTCTGGGGGCGGGGCGCGATGTGCCGGGTCTTCTGTGCAGAATCCAAGGAGTCGCACTCCAAACCTGCCGCTTACGTACTCAGGGACCTCAATCCCTCGATCTTAGGTTCCTGCGGAGATAAAAAGAAAGTATGCGATACGGCAATGATAGGCGGAGAAGCTTGAAGGCGTGCATTGGGCTCAGCATGAGGTGTGCTTCCCAGGCAAATCATCAGTACTCTGTTGGTGTGAAAAGAAAGGACAGGGGCCTCCGCTTTGGCATTCGGCGTTGGTCAGAAGGTTCAGCGCATTGAAGCCCAAACTCCCTCCCTAAACTCAGTGCAGTTTAGTGTGCTCGCCTATCCTCGCATGGTGCATCTCACCCCCCGCCTTTTTCTTCCTCGTCAACCCTCCCCCACAAATTCTGCCACACCCTCCTCTCAACAACTGGCGTACCCTTTCTCGCCATATCTTTCGCTCAATTCATGACCTGGCTCCATTTCGACGACTCCTTCCATGATATCCCGATAATACTCGTGGTTTGGGAGATGGGATGTCTCCGGAATCTAGCAAACCAATAACAGGACGTCGCACGGTCTGTGATCATTGTCGGAGACGAAGTAAGTGCTATTTTCTCCGTCCTCTACCTCAAGCTACGGGCGCCTTATCGTCATTTGGCATGTCATTTGGCATGTCAATTATAGAGTTTGAGCACTGACCCGCTAAAAGGAATCCGCTGCGATGGAGAATTTCCTTGCAATCAATGCAACAATGCTTCATTGACGTGCAAGAGAGAACATGTTCCAAAGAGAAGAGGTCCGAAAAGGGGGAGTGGAAGAGTGATCAATGAGTTGAGAGCTCAAGATGGGGACGAGGTGAACGGTTTAAACCACGCAAGGTCCAACGGCTCTGGAAATGGAAGTCAGAGCACTAGATCTGGATCGTGAGTCTCCTTCTCAGTAACAAATTGGCTTCATTCTTTACCACCATAGTATCAATCCACGATGTGGTACGCGCTCAATATCTGGGAGCACAGAATCGCAACAATACGAAAATGCCGAATAGCATCACGTGATAGTGTCACCAGAAAGGACTTCTCCAAAGTTTGGCGCCCTCTTTCACCAATAATCGTGCAAATCACGGTTTAAACTTGCAGAATGAAGCAATTCCTTGCGTCTCTTGACTATTTCTGCCCATTTCAGCCATCTTGCTTACGCTGTCAACGCCCGTGGAGGAATACTGACTTCAATCTCAACAGAATCGATCAATGGATAAACGACAGCGCCGATGCTTCCACATCACCAACAACCGGACAACCAAGGTGGCATCCCATTCTGGCAGACATGTCAAATCCCTTGGCCGAAGAACCTAACAGCTTCTTTACCACTGATCAATTCAGACCCACAAGTCCAAGTTACTTCGACTTAATCCCTACATGCATCGATCTCTTCTACGAACACATATATCCCATCATGCCACTTATTTATATGCCTTCTCTTCGAGAAGCCGTCAACCGACCTCTCGAAGTGCATGAGAAGAACCTCCTATACGCTCTCTGCGCCCTGACTTCAACGCACATGTCCGGGAAAAGTATCCAAGCTCGGGGTCCTCCGTCTTGGGAGGCTGCTGGCCGATTCTTCCTCGACGAATGTATATTAGTTCGACAATCATATGATTTCGTCGAAGATAAGACGTTGTGGGCTGTCATTTCGTCATACCTGGTACACACAGCCTTCTTCGAAATCAACCAGAACCGCAAGTGTTGGTATTACTTAAGAGAAGCCATGACAATGGGGCAAGATATCGGTCTTCATGACGAGAAGACATATATTGGTTTGAGTCCTGCAGAGCAACTCTGCCGCAGAAGAACATTCTGGATTTTATACGTTACCGAGAGGTAAGCTTCCATTCTGTTGAACCTCTTTCTCCAACTAATAGAAGCAGGTCGTACGCCATCCTCCGCCACAAACCCCTAACACTCTCCAAAACCCCTGCATTCCCTTCCACTGTCCACGAATACGAGAAGCCCGAAATACACTCCGGATTCATGCACCTCGTTCATTCCTACCACCTCCTCGACTCGTCCTTCGTCGATTCCTGGAACGAAGCCTCCGAAGCACCTGCATCAACACTCACTTATACAGCTTTACAACGACATCTCAACGTCTCACACCCATCCCACCTCTCGTTGCCCGATATCCCAAAAGCCGATATTCTCGTAACAAAACAATGGCTCCGCCTGATCGTATGGCAGTCCTCAATGCGCCAAGGTCTTCTATCCTCCACCGCAGAAGACGAAAGCATGACGTTCCGCTATCCGCTGAAAATCGCACACTCGCTCCTCAACGTCATCTCGTCCTTACCTACTACAAGTATCGAGGTCCATGGTATGTGTATATTTGAGAAGATCTTCGAGATCGGGAATACGATGTTGGATGTTATGCAAGCGTGTGGGACGAATATTCCTCATGAGCATTACGGTGTGGTGCAAGACCCGTTTGATATGTTTGTCAAGACACTCAGCCAGACGCCCAATTCTCAGCGCCAATATGCCAACCTTCTTCTGGCTAAAGCGGCTGAGAAGCCAGAGATTCAGAGGTTCTCGCAGACTCTTGTGCCGGCGCTTTCGAATAATGGCCTTCCGGCCCCGATGAGTGGCATGGATTTTAGCGTTGGGCCAGGTGCTGGAGTCGGTGTCCCGTTTGTCACCACAGATGGATTGATGGCACCCGTTCCCGCGAGAGAGTGGAGAGGCAGTATTGTGGGAGAGATTAATGACAATGGTGTATATAACGCTGAGGACGAGGTTGCGGAGGAACCGGGTGGTTCATGGAGCGACACAACGGTTTGGATTACGGATAGTAATGATAGGGATTCGGTGGTTGGTGAGACTGTAGCCGGAGTTTGGATGTCATGAATAAGGTTATGAACGGAACCTGTATGATGGGGAGGACTGGATGGGTCTTGTATGATTGGACGGTCTGATGAGTTATGATTGGATGGTTGATGAGGGTGTCCCAGGTATTTGTATGGTCTTATGAGAGATCCGTTTCCTATACTCCATTTCAGTTACTTGTATTTATCGACTAATTTATGTTATTCATTGCGATTACTTTCATCATACAGCAAAATGGGATGTCGCATCGTAGAATTGCCAAGTGGCAAGTGACGGCGACAGAAGTTTCAGAAGTGGAGCCAAGGACAATAATGCGTATTCGCTAAGGAGAGAAAGGGGGGCACATCCTCGTTTCACAGGCCTACGAAAGTACGGTTGTTTAGTCTCTATTCCATCATAATTCGCATTTTGTCATTTATAGCCATGCAGAATTTTATTGATTAGAACTAGGCCTTGACCATACCGATCACGTCTCAATCACTCGAGCTCCTCATCGCCGGCTCTTACCCTTCGTATTGTTACCTAGGCAGCAACCTAATGGTTCCTCAACGCATCGATTTTCATTGCAGCTCCCGAGGCTTCCCTTCCACTACACGGGGGATCTTCTTTTTTCGAGAATTTCTGGACGGGAAGGAACCTCATGATCTCGAGAGGAGTGGTATCTCAACATGAGCCGAATGCTCTCAGGCCGACGAGTTTTCCCCTGAGGCCAGGCCTTCGGAGAAATCTGCTAGGTATTCTTTGAAGCCATGCTCCAATATAATTGAGAGAAGTTCCTTGGGCAGGAACATCATCGAAGTCTCTCAAGTGGAGTTCGTTCACGTGAAGTTGTGATTGTTGTCTGTGTCCTAGACTTTGCGTCGGCAAGTAGTAGATCGTGGATAGACAACATCTCTTACTTTCTTCCTCCTGTGTTTCGCATTTCAGTTCATCGCTGCGGGTATTGATCACCCTTGTGAAAGACGGTATCGAAGGTATCGAGGTAAACTTTCATCGAGGTGGTGTGTTCTTGGATGCTGCCTTCAGCAGAATTGTGTGTACGTGTGTGAAGGTGTCCCATGTCTTCAGCGACGAAGCGTGCCATAGAGTGGCCCTCTTCCGTCAAAGACCCTTGGCTTGGAGTGACGGCCGCTGGATACGAAGTAGAATCCCTGTCACCGTGTTCAGCATCGAAGTCAGAGCACTGCCATGATGAATGCTTATGATCCGGCGAAGTGTTTTGACACGAGTCAATGAGGACGGAGGATGAAGCGGAGGCTTTGTTGAAGTTTTGGGCATCGGTTGAATGCCTCTGCTTTGAAGAGGGGTTTTGGCATGAGATGGGGAGATCCGAGAGGGAGTTGGAGGTTTACTTAGACGACGAGGTCTTCCGAGAAGGAGTGTCGCCGTTATGAAAGTTTGACCTTGTCTTGACCTTGGAGGTCTTGGAGGTAGAGTTAGAGCTGCGGGATGCTGTGGTCAGTCAATGAGACTCAGCGATAGGATTTCGTAATAGGGAAGTACCTCATGACTGATCCATGGGTGACACATGTTGATGACGGGTAGGAGGACATCTTGCGGAAAGCTAGGCAGGTTGGGAAATGCTTTAGAGGTACAAGTGATATGATCGGGTTCAAGGAGACGTTGACTTGAAATTGGAGAGAAGTTTCGTGTTTTCATAGCTCTGAAAAGGAGGAAAAGGCTGGGCTTTATAGATCGTCTCTGAAAGGGGGCATCGACAGGCTTGCAGACTGACAGCTCCATAAGTAATTGAAAGAGAAGAGCGCATCGGGGATTTCAATGTGTGCAGTTTGACTCAAACTCGCGATTGACATCTCCCAGGCCGTCTTTCATTTCCATAAAAGAAGCATAAAAACCTCGATCAACAGACTTTGTCGGTCCGTCCCTGACCTTCCCGCCCGACCCCCTTCCCTACTATCTTACCCAATATGTAGGCGGTGTGCTCTCGGCTGCTACAGTCGATATTTCCTATAGTAAATATTATAAAATCGCAGTCAACTGGACATTCGCTGGTACATGTGTTTTGTATGGCGATACAATACAAAGATTATGTACGGCAGAATTCATGGATATGTGGGGTATCGGACCGACCTGTGCAGGAGTCTGACGGAAAAAACCCATTTACTCCAGAACATACCGGTACAGTACCAAAGCACGTCCAGTGCAGGTGTGGCTTGCAGAAAATCTCTTAGCGAGAGGTGCTGAATGGCCGAATTCAACGACGGCACAAGCCATGAAAAGAGACAGTCGGAGCGCAGAAGCCACATTTCTTGGCAACAAGCTTCTTTTAAGGACATAAGTTAAGGGGAGCATCTAACCTTGACTAACCAACTGCCACTAGATCTTCGAATCCTTACTGAGAGCCAAAAAAATTCTGACCAGGCCCCTGTGCTCGCAGTATTACATCTTCGGGCGCAAGCCATGAGTAGATATGACACCGACCACAGCATCGGGAAGAGGCCATGTTAATGCTGCCTTGGGTGAATGTTGATACCTACCTTAGTTTAGTCCAATCCCCGCTCCGCGTTCACTATGCCTCTGACAAGTGGATACTCCCTACCAGGCTTCACCATCCCACCTTCAATAATTCAATCTAAGCTCAGATGGCAGAGCCTCAAGCCTCCCACCACCTTTGTACCCGCCAGAGAATGGGCAAAAACCAAGGCTGAAGAGGTGTTCGCCTATCGCCCCCTTTTGTTCACTGACAGCATATGTCATCTCCGTCACAGACCATACTGCATTACTCCCTATCAACGATCGTTCCTACACACCCCCAGACCTCATTTTAAAGCAAGATTGGCGTTATCTAAAATGATTTTACTCCTCGAAACACCAGGCAGACACAGTTTTATTCGTTTATTGCTGCTAATAGATGGAGCAAGGTGCTAGAAACAGCGCGAAGTTCTTTGCGTTGGAGAAATTTCAATCCTATGTCATCGGAGGCGCACCAGATATGGCCCAGATGTTTAAATAGTCTTATATTTACTTATCACTTGACAGTCTGAAAATTGCGTGAGTACTTTGATAGTCTAGAATTCCCTCCCTATGAAATTTCAAGGCGGTGGAATCACTAAGAAATCAAAATATGCGAAAGACTCTCTCAGTCAGGACAAAGCTTCCAACTAGTCTCATTGACACTATGTTCAAACAAAGATGTCCAGCGTGGTACCTTCTCACAAGACACGCTGTTATCATTGACCAAGAGACTGAAGCGACATACGCCCCATTACAACACATCAGCAAAGACCAGGGCAAGTTTGTCATCTCCAACTCTTCATTGAGGGACTCAGACTTGGTTGCAGAAAAATGTTTTACTTCAGTCCATTAATCAAGCCTACTCGATATTTTCGAGGCCCAAATAGGACATGCTTGAACACAAGCCACGTCTGAAAATTAGCGTGCACCACGGAGAAAGTTACCAGCCGCGTTCGAGTACTTGGTGTAATCCCCTTTCAATATGTTGTCAAGCTCCTAGTATTACCAACCCAAAGATTTACAGTACAAAGAATGTTCCAAGTGCAGCACTGAATGGTATCCCAAGAAGACGTTCCAAGGGGGCTTGATGGAGAAATTGGCTCAGCATGGGAATATTCGGAGTGTCAATTTGATTATTACAATTCGCATCCACTGAGCGGCCTCCGCATTGACCAGAGCTCCAAGTCGTCAGAGAGTGGTAGCTCATTCATTCTCTCGGCGCCGCTTTCTCTTTTGTACATTGAAGAAGGAGGAGGAGGAATTCTCTTGAAGTGGACGACATGTTGATGGGATATCCTGCGGCGCTTCTCTCTGTGTCTCTGTTTGGCTACTCATGCCAGTGACTACCGTGAAATTTGCTCTAAATGTAGTAAGGAACCTCTGCCCCGTGCCCAAATTTGCTCTCACATCTAGCTAGAGTGGCCAATTGGTTTCTTCTCAAGTGACTCTCTTGAACTCGGAGTATGAGACAGTCATGTCCTGTTTAGGCATTAGCAGGAATAATAAAGGAAAGAGTTCTGTTGTAACCTCTCTTTTACCTTGAGTTGACAGATTTCCAGTTGTATGTTGTTGATCTTACACCCATGCTTTATTCATGATAGAAGATCGCGTCGAAGCCGTCAATATGATGTTTCATAGAGGTAGTATGGGCTTCGATATTGTCCGTAGCTGAGATTGTATCTGGACGGGCTGTAATATCTTCGGTAATGAAGCGCGCGAGGGAGTAGTTGTACTCTGGTAAAGTGTCTTGGCATGAGTTGGCGATGATGAATGGGGGCGTATGAACTTGGTCGAGATGTGAGATGAAGGGTTTGCGCTGGTTAGATGGATCGTGGGAGAAAGCAGAGATTTCGGAGGAGGGAGGTTGATCTGAGACGGCCACGTTGGAAGATTGTGAGGTTGGTGGTTTTTTGTGTAGAAAACTTTGATGGCTGAGTGACTTGCTCTTCGTCTTGATTCTTATCTCTGGGAAAATCCCGGTAGCGGAGGAGGAGCTGTGGGAATATATTCAGTCAGCTATCATGGTCTCCAAGACAGCATCCTAGCTTGTGGATTTCCAATTCGAAAGGGAAGTGATACCTCGTGATTGAGCCCTGGGTGGCACATGTTGACGAGGGGCAGGAAGACATCTTTACAAAGGAGACGCTGGTCCGGATGAGGCAACACAGCGTGGGCACCACGTGATGTCAAATATAGAGGCTGAAAATAATCTCAGGTGAGCTGGAGGAAGGTGACATGGTATAAAATCGAGCACCAGTAGAAACATGTATTTTTCTGACAGTGCTGGAGAGGGAGAACCAAGGAGATATATATATCAATTTTTTCTCTCTCTGGGCATGACAAGAATTGGTGAGAGGGCAGACATCAATATTCTCTTCTACCACACGCGCTTGAAGGAGACCCTGGTCTGATACCGCGAACTCCATGCTAGGCAAACTACTAGCGACATAAATGTGAACCGGCTGACCCGGGTTTTGTACGGAAATCCGCATCCGATTCTTCATTAGGAGGCCTTACCCTGTGACCTGTCGTGGTTCTTTTACTGTAGCCGAAACCTTAACAAGGACCAGCAGCCCTTGATGCAATCCCTAACGCAAACTACAGACAGGGGCTGCCCTGCAAATAAAAGAGTCGCTGTTCAACAATAGTAAAGCCTTTCAATCCAGCCCCCACTACTTCAGCCTTATTTCCTTATTTGGAGATGGGAAGCGACTCGGCGAGGCCCTTTTTTATGGTTTATTCCTACAAGACACCCGAGCGCATGAACCAGGAAGAGAAAGGATGACAGGGAGGGCCAACATGCAAGCTTGGATATCGAGAGTAATGACCTGGACGACGATCCTTCCTTAGAATAAAATGACCAAATGCAACGTGATCAATGGCAGTGAATAGTGTTAAATGTGTTTTATTACACAGTAACGTACTATAGTACTGTACCCAACTGATTAAAGTAAGACGGAATAAGAAGATAACGATATCAGGGCGAGGGAAGGAGAGCGATACCTATAAAAAGAAAGTAGATCAAATAACGGGATGAATTTTTAATTCTACGAGTCGAAACTATCTCTAATCCTATGGAAAGACGAACTTTACTCGTAAATACATAGAATTTACGATTCCTTGAAACCAAAGCATGACGAAGACATTGCACGATGAGAATCACGAAATAAGCTCATGCTCTAGCACTTTGTGAACTAAATATTGCGTAATCATCCCGCAAAACCGTTAATGATCCCAAATCCGTGCGCACAACCCTATTTCAGGTGGAGATCCCATGCCCCCTGCTGCCCTCAACCTTGGGGATTTTCCAGCCGCCTTTGCGGGGATTCGTCACCTTCCAATCCAAGCAACGGGCGTCCATGGCAACAATTTTCTCAAATTATTTGGATTGTTTATTTTACCATACTGGATCCGAAGAGGGTTTGACCTTGGATCTGATGGGTCAGCCCTATTCATATGAATATACGAATCCGATCAGATCCCTCCCAGACCAATTGAGGCCGAAAACGAGAGACGAAAGCTGCCAAAAATCTCGGTAGCAACCAAGTGGGCCGAACTTATTGAAAACCATCCCTTGAAGTCAAATTCGACGGTTGATCATCCCTAATCCAGCCCATTGCATCGTAGACCAATTCGTCGAGCAGGGGATACAGGGCTGGCCCCAGCTGAAACACCCTGCCACGATAAGGAGCTTCCGGGAAATGGCGCTCGGTCGTCGTGGAGAGCTCGCGTGGAATGCGGGAGGCCTTACGCGCAGACTCGGCAGGGTAGGTCCTGGGTATCGCGCTTTGTTGTGGGCATTAAATGGCGCTTGTGGAGACAGCCTGATGGAACGGCGAGTGGGTGGTGAACCACCTTCCAGAATCGCACTAGAGGAGTAACGTCGGCGCCACCATTCCCTTACAGCGCAAAACTTTCTGCACGACATGAGGCTACGATTGAGTTTGTCAAAAAATTACCGGGATGGACGACACAACTTCTTTACTTGGGACGAAAGCGTGCAACTTCATTTGACGCTTGAGACTGCCTTTGAAAACCGGGCTGGTGTGGACTTGTGTCAATGAGTTCAAGACCCCTGATCTTTACTCAAGCGATAAGAGAAAGGATATCTCTGTCTGTTTATTTTAGATAATAAAACGGAGGGATGGTCATTTGACAGTGGAATTCATTTTCTCTTAGACCAAAACTCACGAAACTTGGTATCCGCTAGTGTCAAGCTCCCGTTGGGAAGTTAACCAATTCGTAACCTTCCCTCGACTTTAAATTTTTGGCTTCCCTAATCATCTTTCATTGCTCTTCTGTTCGTTCTCAAAACCTCAAACCCAAGTTGCTTTGTTTATAGAAGACAATGGGCAGAAAAAGCAAAAAAAAAAAAAAAAGAAGTCTCCCTCAACATTCTATTCACACCCGATTCCTGCAATACAATAATTCGAGCTAGAGGAGCCCACGAGCTATCTAGACGATTGAATACAATTTACCCAGAAGTGTTATCCCCTCCTTCGCATTTTCCCATACTCTCTATTGAAACCATTCAACACGCAACGTTTCTTCCAGCGTCATCTGCGACCGCACTTACTCTGTGCTCCGCAGTCTGGCAAAAATCATTCGGGACGGGATCTCGGAGAGAGTTTATTGAAAAGGAGCGCGGAAAAGAAACCATCACACTTCTAGACGCGATGTCTATGGGATTTGGAACACAGAATCCGCTGTCGCCGGTGTGGCACAATTTACGACCCACATTCCCTTTTTAAAGGGGACAATTAGACGAGCTTGCACGTTGCCATAACGAGACTCTCGGGGATCCACAATCTTTTCTTCCAAGAGTTTACTTTACAAACTGCCAAATGGCAATGAAATTGCACGCCTAGGCAATGATCCGAGCACCTTCCTCAATATTCTTGAGTAGTCAGGACCCTTGTCCTGTTAACAGACAGCAAAATCAGAAATAGCCACTATCACCCTCTTCCTGGACTTTCACTCATGTTGCTCACGAGCCTCGAATTATTGCCAGCGAGCTTCATTTCCGCTTCCAATATTTATTCCTCTCCCTCGGCGTCACCTGGAGACTGAAAGCAGTATCTGGAGATTGATTTATCCATACCGAAAATCCTTCATAATTTGCGGCCGTATTTCGATGATAGAATACCGACTAGACGACCTCTTTGACTGCCTCTAAAAACATCGCGCAGGTGGGCTCTCGCATTGTAATACCTGCAGGCAGCTCAGGAAGTGCAAGCGCTATGGGACAGAATTCCTGATTCATCTGGATGCTGATGGGAAGAATGTAATCGTGTTTCTAGTGACAAAATGAGAGAATTTGGGCAATTGCGGTCTCCCGAAGACGAAGAGTGAAGCCGATATGTCAACAACTAGGAGCCGATGAAATTCATGTCCGTACCCGTATATGTATCGATCTGGCAGAGTGCAACTGGTATCGGGTGGTTCCGTCATATAGTGTTTCAATGATTGTAGGCCGTACCATTTTACACCTGTGCTGAATGGGGAGCAGAAAGACGCCTTGTTTCAAAGCATAAGGGCTGTAATAGACTTCCGCAGACGAGAACCATCGTCCTGGAAGCGAGACAACCTCTTTGTCCTTTTGCTCCATGGGTCTGTTGGGACGACCTCCGTTGGTAGCGGATTCTAAACCCACATCACTCTCGGATCTTGGAAGAATCAGATTGATGGGCAACTCCTAGGCACATTGGTTGCTAACCCGAAATTATGATGAGCCACTCTGTATTAATAAGGTCTGTGTAGGAATTAGGATCCAACAATAGGCATAGGATGCAAAATGAATTTTGGGGGGCATAGGGAGGTGGATTAGTGCATTGAAGAGTAGATCAGCTTCATTCAAATCAATTGAGCTATTCAAGGATAGAGATACTGACAGAGGTATTGACTCGGGTCTTCCCGTTCCAACAGTTGGCATAACCGCACAACCTGTTGATGGCTTACCCGAAAGACCGTTTTGAGGGTGAGAGACCTCGAAATCAAAGATTTGACGAAGAAGATGGACTGCCAAGTTCTATAGGGGAAGACTTGATATATTCTCAAATTGCACTTGGTAAGACCTATTTTGCCGTTGGTGTGGCATAGGTCAGCCTTGTAGGTGGATACAGAGGCGCCGAGGCTGACATTGCTTCGATGCACAACCCCACCCACGGAAGACTGCTGAAGGAAGCGTGCGGTGAGTCTCAGGAATGAAGAGGGACGGTCGCTGAGCTCCCCGCGTTTACGAGCGGACGAATGGTAGATTGTGACTGGGTCGCTTTTTATACCGCATTAGAAAGCGTCAATGCTAATATTTGAGCAATTGGAGAGAAGAGGAAGAAGGCACTTTGTAAGTTGCCTTCGATAAACTCTCAGCTCAAAAATAGTTCACTTACTTTCTGGAAACAACTCTGAGTCAAAACAGGAAGCATAAAAGAATCTTCACTGTAAGGATTCGGTAATCCGGCAGAGCCAACGAAGAGACGCCCAGATGCCATCTCCTGTGGAGGCACATATTTACTCGTTACGTACACTGCCACTACATATATTATGACCTCCGGTGCCCCCCAAGCTCAAACCGAGAAATTATGAAAGGATGTTCATTGTTTAAATCTCAATTGCTCATCTTTCCTGAAGGATTGGTTTCTGTCAAAGCAGTATCGTGATACTCGAAACTCCATCTCTCAAAGAGCTAGCTTCTAGCATATCTGATCGAGCGTCTATTATCCAAGACCTCTTGGAAAAGAATGGCAAACAGCAACTACCATATGCCGAAGAGTAAGTAATTCTCCAAATCTGATTTATTCTGTCTTCTGGTTGGTTCGTGTGTTCTGCCACAAACCCCCACTCCCAATAAATCTTGGGGGCTTAAACTGGTTGGATATTCCCAAGCTCTAATCTTCTTCCTCTATTGAGCCATTACTAACCCCGCAAACTTCACAGTGGCCTTCGCTCATGGTATTTCCCCGCAATTCATGACGCTCGTATGGGCTTGATTGAAGCTGCGACAGATTTAGTCCACTTAGCAATGGGATCAAACAAATACAATCAAGCATTGACGGTAAATCAATCCCTCAAACCTTCTTAGAAACCCAAGATACTGACACTTTATCAGCTAAAATGGGACCAATTTCCTTTGGAACTTTGAATCATTGGAAAGTCTTTGACAAGGTTCCCCTCATACACTCAATCACTTATTCAGAGCTTACAGAACAGTGCAATGTCCCCGAAAGTCGACTTCGCCGTATTATAAAACATGCCATGGCCAACCATATTTTCTGGGGTCCTACACTTGATTCAGTAGCTCATATGAGCATATCAGCTGAAGTGGTTCAGGAAGAACTTTTCTTCGCTTGATTGGGACACAACATCGAGGAGATTGGAGCTGGTGCTACGAAGCTTACTGAAGCCATCGGTCGATGGGGCGACACTGACGGTTGGTGTACTCGATCCCCTCCTTTTCTTTCTTATGCGGGGCAATGGTCTGCTTTTGCACTGTGCCCTTGTTCTGAATGAATTGCTCCAGTGTTTTGAACCTTTCCCTAGAGCAAGGTGGTGTCAGATATCATGGTGATTCCCTAATCAAATAATGTTGACTCGGAAATCTCCCTATATCCCAAAAATGTCGCTATATTGCTGGCTCAAAACAAAGAAAATAACTATGAAAGTGTCTTTGCCTGGTCCGAGGCGAATGGCCAGGGTGAGCCATCAGCTAATATCCTTAATAGAAAAGTCGATAAAGCAGATCGAACAAAGAGATAGCGTGCAAGGAGATTCGGAAATGCTATGAAAGGCATGATGAGTGCAGGCCCACATAGTGCCTCACATGTCCACGGAGGATTTGACTGGGATTCATTGGGACAGGCAACTGTGGTTGACGTAAGTTGAAATTCCCTTATCAGGAATAGAGGTTGTTAACTGAGCTAACGATGGGTGGTTTCGCTGGTCACATATCCGTCGAGATAGCTTCCAAGCACCCTGACCTCACACTTATCGATCAGGACCAAGTCGTAATTCGATAAAACTATTCTAAGCCCGCGATTTCTTCACTCTCTAAACAGTCAAGGTCGATGTGTACTTTTTTGAAGCACATTCTTCATGACCGGTACGTGGATCGAAACATTTCCTAGAAACGTTTTGATGTCACATCTCACTGTTCAGTCACGTGGATAGAGTGACAGCACGAAGATGACACTGTATGAATCGTTCTGTCTTTTCAGCCATTAGAGTCGGAGCCTGGATGCTCTGTAACTTGATCGCTGAATGGTATTAAACTATTAAATTTTGAGAATAACCCGGTGTTTACGAGGCTCTCGACTCTTGAGACGTTATTACTAATATGTGGCTCTTCATAGGCCGGATGCACTTTGCATCAAAATCATCGAAAATATCGTTCCCATGATGCAGAAGGGCACTCGAATTGTCCTTATGGACGGTGTCATGCCTCAGCTTGGCGAAGCCCCAAACTTCCCTATGAAGGTCAACGCCAACTTGGATTTGCAGATGATGGCTGTTGCAAATGCCAAAGAAAGAACAAAGAAGTATTGGATCCACTTGTTCAAGGACGCTGACAAGAGACTTAATGTCAAGGCCTTCAAAGAGCCACCCGGGAGCGCCGCCACCTTTGATCGAGGTTGCGTTTGGGGGTTGAAACATCAGCCAGGATTTTGGGGTAACGGAGAGAAACAAGGGACGATATATATAGAGATAGAATCTTAACCAATTTAAGAAGATGTGATAACCCTAACTATACGGATCATGGATGAAATCTGATTGACCTTCTGATCGCCTCCTTTTCTTTATATGATTACGTGACGGTCCATCCGGTCACTTCAATCTTGCTCGACCCCCATTGAATGTTCTGCTACCACATTCTTGGCCCAATTTCCACGTATGGAACAATTCATCAACACATCAAAAGAATAATGCATCCCCATGGATGATACTGTACATAAGACGGTGCGCTATAGCACTAATGACTTGTTACGATGGAAGGCCTCTACGACATCCGATAGTAATAAGAGCCAATTCAGAGCCCAACAATATCCTAGAAGCACATTGAAGGTGCAATACTAGTGACTCATGACTTGGCACTTGAGGCTCTTCCCAGTATCTGAGTCCTGAGGCAGGCAGGGCGGCTGAAATGCGAACCACTTCTTGCCACTGCTGACGGATGTTCCAAACAACCTTCCACCACACGCTTATCAGTCCGGCACTATGCATTTAATCACTCGCCTAGAGAGCTCACGGGGCTTGCTTCGAACTCGCCACAAGCAAGTGAAATTTGGTGTGGTGATTGAGCGCCGAGCTTGACTTTGCCGCTAGCGTTTGGACGATGCGGTCCATGATTCGTGAGATTGACGGAATAGCTGCTCGAGTGCTAGAAAATCTTGGAAAGGAATTGCTACAGCGAATGGTAGATTGTGGAGTCGGGATTGAGGAACGTACACTTGTACATACCAAGGCGAGGAAGAAGCGCCACCATTGCCGGATGATTCAGTCAAAATTGACGGATCAAAAACAATCCGTGTTACACCAATGGGAAATAAAATTTGCTATAGTAGGCATATTCAGTAAAATGAGAGACTCAATGAGAGGCAATTAATCAAGCAAGGGGATCCTTACACTTTTGCCTCCCCTATCTTCACGTCCTCAGGGCGTGCTTCTTGGTTGGGACATGCTGGCTTCATCCCTCGCAATTTGCCATCATCATATCAAAGGCATCAAGGTAGGCTATCATGCTACTTGTATGGCCCTTAATACTTTCTTCAATTGTATGATATGTGTACGGAGGTTTGGGATCTATTGGACCCGCGACATAGTCTGCGATGCGTTGGCTCGAGTAGTCATGCTGGTCAACTAGGGAGGCCGAAGATGCTTCAGAGGTGTTTTTGGTGTCTGCGGTTGACTTAAACTTGGACTTGGATCTCGAATTGTCTTTGGAGGGTTTGGAACTGGGAAGAGGCTTGTCAGCGATGAGCTGTGGTGACAGTATCTTCACTATCATGGTAACTAAAGAAGGAATAGAGCATACTTCTTTCGAGAACCGACTGTTGCACATGTTGACGAGGCGCTGGCCAGCATTTTCATGTAAAAGGTACAGGTAGAGAAAGTTTTCGTGGCGGAGGGATAACACGTGACTGGCAGTAAGCTTGGCGAGAGAGACGACGTTCCGCATTAAGTTTAATAGAGAATATACAGTTCCAAACGCATAGATGGGGAGAAGAAGGCATTCTTATGTTTTCTCACGAGCTTGGACTCGTAGAAAGGCAGACTGGCCTTCATCCCGGAACTGACGTGTGCGCAAATCATTTTTGATATCCAAAAACGCATCACTAGCGCGTGTAACTCCAGGATGAATTAATGAGCGAGGCGACCCGCCGAATAAGCACACTAACCAATAATGCATGGGATATTAAGAATTTTGCCACAGATGGATGTAAGCTGATGGAGCAGAGAAAAAACCATTCCAAAATAAGTACAGCCATTGAAGCCCGGGCCTTGCCTCATCGAGTTAGCTGGCTCATGTCAAGGCCCATAGAGCCAGTTGGGCTTGGTACCCTGCACCGAAGAATTGGAGATGCTGGGATAGGATCACCCACTCAAGCGAAGGGGGCTTGGATCTAAGGTCAGGTTGCTGAATGGTCCACAAGTGGCCACACCAAGCGAAGTTACATCAAGGTGTTTCGCGCATGCAGAGAGAAGGGTTGGTCGGGAAATGATCAATCCGCGGAATCCCGAACACAGCATCTCTCTTCGCTTCTCATTGCGTCGTTCGGAAGTGATTACCTGTTATTTCCAAACTTTGGGGCGAAAATCGTGGAAAGCTGTAAATTGCTTTAATGTACTTAGCGTTGGGGATGTTTAAGTGGGGTAACAAAATATTTCGCCTCCTGCTGCTCCGCCGTCCCACCTCGATAGCGATAAGAAAAGGAGGGAGGATGACTCAGCAGGCTGGATGACTCAGCAGGCTCACAAACAAACGGCCAGAGGCAGAAAGGTCCTACTTTCACGAGACCCCCTTCTGAATACCGATAGGTTGGGATCGAGTGTTGGACGTATTCGTCTTTGTTGGTGACGACGTCTGACCTAGTCTCAATTCCCGGTGAGTGGAAAGGCCATAGCTCAGTCGAAGAAGAGCTTGAGTTGTACTTTTCAGAAAAACAAAAAAGGTTTATTTTCTGGGCCTCGGACTACCAAGTTCGATTAGGCTTAATATCAGTCGTTCTTTGATCTCTTAGGACACCCGGCTCACTCAGCGGGGCAGTCGCTACTGTGAGTCTTCGTGGCTGTGTATGAGCTTAGGGGAACGACACGTCAACGTCTGGCCCCTGCGAGTCGAACTGTGAAATCCGTCAAACAGAGCCTCATCCCATGTCATCTCCGAGGAGTGAAATCCTCCAACTCCCCAAAGCCGTGGGTAAGCTATGTTAAAGTTTGCAAGATGAAATGGCTTCCAAATTCCTGATATTATTCCACGTCTGGTTGCAAGGGTCAGAATGTCGGTGAGACGTGGCCAGGAGGCAACGACTCACGCGGCATGCAATGACTCCAAGAATCGACCTCTCAGTCTTCGAATATTGGTGTACATCTGATTTTAATCTTCGTCCAAGACGCTTTTTCAACAGATCGGGTCATTTTCTTTCCTGGAAGACAAGGGGAACACCAGGGGTTGACAAGCCTCATGAGACAGCCGAGTTTTCAATCCACTTGTAACTTCACAACGCAACTCAAAATAAAAATTCTAAGTTGATAGTTTTGTTTGCCGCAATTGACTCTATATTTCCGTAAACTATATATGTATTTTATCGCTGTGGTGTTGGTGCAGAAGACTGATAAGGTTTCAGGTGTCTCATGAGACTTGCCAACCCCTGGTGAAAGAAGGAGATGATGACTAAGATTTCGTGATCAGGCTGCTGACAAGCTGATTATGTCAGCTAGACAGGGGTTCAGGAGTACCCACGCGGCGTGCTTCGTACTCCCCAGAAACCTCACGGCTGAAAGATCAGAAGAGGTGTGTAACGTTGCTTTATATTATGTAAGCATTTTAGATGCAGTCTTTCGGAGCATTGGCAGAATGCACCAAGTCGCGGCTCCCATTGTCATGATTCTAAATTCTGGCACCTCGATGCGAGTGCCAGCATGCGGCACTCGCACTTGGAACAAGAAAGATTTTTCCTTCTGCTGCAGAATTTTCGCTCAATTTTCTCTTCAGCTGACTTCAAAAGCAAAGGCTTGAGACGTACGAATATTATTCAACAAATTTCCCTGATTTTTAGGTTCAGCTTCCCGATATGATCCAATGTGACGATCTTGGCAGGCGCAAAAAGCCACGGCTCAGCCTTGCTTGCGCGGGAACACGGATGTCTGATTTGGTACATTTTTCGTCGGACTTTGGGAGAAAAAATTCGTCTTCGGGATTACGTTGCAAACAGATCGGCTTCACCCGGGAAATCGTGGGGGTTTTCAGTGCGGCCTTCCACTGGGAAACATTCGCCGAGTCGGCAAGTGCCGAGCATATACTTGATCTTGGAGACAAGACACTAGAGTGAGTGTTTCGTTTACTCTTTTTTTGCGGACTTCTAATTTTAGCTTTCGCTGGTTCTAATTCTGTCGTGAGGTAGCGCTCGCACGCATCTTCCTTCGCTCCCTATGCTACGAGGTCATCACGTGATATCATGACTTGATCCAAAGTCCCTCTCACATCCGACAGCGAGTGCTTGGTTTTTCTTGATAGTACTTCTTATGGAAGTCCTCTAGATCTATCATTATTCGCCCAATATGTGTCTCAATACTGAGTTCGTACGAATAGGTATATTGTGGATTCGAGTTGATAGAGTCGAAGAGGAAGCGTTCGATTGAATAATCGTTTAGTTCGAGAAGGATATCGTCTTCGCCCGTTTTTATGGTGATTGAGTTGGATAGTTGATATATGAGGTCATGATCTCGAGATGGCTTCGAGTTGAGGGAGGATTTGGATTTGGATTTGGATTTAGGCTTAGTGGAACTGAAGAAATAGGGTTAGACTCTCGCAAGTTCGGTGTTGAAAGAATTGATGAGATGTTATTGTCACCTACCTCTTAGCAGATCCATTAGAGCCGTAGGTAGAGGAAGTCTTGGACCCCATCGCCAGTAAGGTGGTACCAATATAAATAGGTTGGGGAGCGCCACACGTGACGTGTTTTGAGTTTCATGCACGAAGTACCTCTGTACATTGATTTTGGAAGAAGACTTGGATTTTTGATAATGGAAGAACGGGGGAAGTAAGAAATTTTATACACGATACTAGTTCAGCGAGGCGCTGGTACGGAGTAGGCAGACTGTCTAAACCTACGATCGTCTTATGAGTGGTGAGACTCGGCATGAAATCTAAGAAACTGGGAAAATGTGACACGTTGGAAATCGGAGAGTGCGATTGCGGTAATGGGGCTTGCTACGGGAGGCTTCCCAGACGCACAATCTTGCCCACAGATGATTTTATGTGCAAGCATTCGAGGGTTATTCACGATTATAGAAGCTGGTCGACAGCAAAGAACGAGGGTCACGATTGAGGCTAGTGCGGAGGAATCCGGAATTTTGGGTCGCGTCATTGGCTACCTGCAAGGAGGTTTCGTGCCCAGGCCAGGGTAGGGAGTCATGTCGGCGGGTCTCTCGGATCGACTTCCAACCGCCCCGCCAACTTCCAACCCCTCTCCTGATAGCTTCAGCTTCCTCCTGGTCGGTTTAAAATTCGTCATGCCAGACGGGCTCGCAACTGCTACACGAGGACGACATCCTTTCAGCTGATCTGAATAATCGAGAAGGTGACGGTTCCTCTAGCCTTCCTCGAGAAGCTTACAAAGTAGACTTCTGGACTCCAAAGGCCCTGTCAATTACCATTCAAAGAAATCCCGAGTTAGGTCTGGAATTTACGATTGATAATGGTGACCCCGTCACAAATCAGGCGAAGATTCACCCCAAGCGCCTGGGCAGCCGAGCAAGAGCCCGAGACACCTATTTTTCCACTTGGAAGGCTCTCCAAACAATAACAGGGATATTTTTAATCATTGGAAAATTATTTGGCGCTTTGTGAATACGCTTCGAATGTCCGGCTCCGACTTCCATATCTTGCGCCTTTACAAGCTTTGAGGCGCAACAGGCAGCTACTAAAGCCGTGCAGGCCAACTCCTTCGCCACGAGCTCTCTCACAAAGGCCGCAAAGGCCGCAAAGGCCACAACCTAAACAAATGTCTTAATTCCCAGAAAAAAATTCAGATCTCATAGGGGAATTAAATAATCCTCTTCAGCTTTTCAACATTGAGGTCTCGCGTCCCGTCCTATCGTCTTTGGGTACGCGTCTCCGTGCGACAGCATTCTAGCACAACGCCGACGCGGCAACATACTCCTGTTCTCACCAATACCTTGGAAAGTTTCCTGATTTTCGTCCCACGCGGCAAATTGATTCCAGTAATATAGTGGTACGACAGTGCCAAGGACAGAACTCTTTCGTGCGCGTGAGGGATTTGCAACGCAAGGCTGAGGCACGGTGGGGGTAACTCGCTGATACTGATAGCAATATCCCTTTCAGGGCATGATCTTCAAGAAATCATGAGATATTTTTTTGATGGCTTTTCGGTGAAAAGCTGAATTAATCAGTTAGTTCACACGCGTCAGCTCTTGGGAAAACCAAACGGTCAAAAGATCTATTGTGCTGCCGTCTCGGGCGTCCTCGGTGATGTTCTCGTTGCTGAAACCGGGAGCATGTCATCGGCCGACTCGGCATCTTTTTAAGACTCAGGAGCTTTGTTTGACACACTTTCGTGGGGAAAAGAATTAAAACCCCTTCCAGAAGGAGATTTCAGCTCACCCATATCCCTATGGTATCCAAGAATACCTGTCAGCCTTGCAACTTTGCCCAGCCCTCCGAGAGCCCCGAGTAGCCCGGAATTTTGGGAATCACTGATTTACTTTTCCCTCGGATACGCATCTAAATGTGTTTCCGCTCCAAGATTTTATGTTCCAAACTCGGCATCTCAGGAAATGGCGAAAATAGCTCGGACACAGGAGGGGGCAACTCTGTCAGCCTTGCCGGCGCCAAGGCAGACCTTCTCCTGCACTAATCTTAGATCTCCGGACCGTGCGGAAATAAGCTTAATAGCGAGAAAGGAAAGTTTAGGAGAGGCTCATAGGGCTGGGGTTGATGACTGATACGAGGCGAGTGCCGTAATGTTTTATTTTAGGATATTTTGTTTCCTTGGTAAGTCCCATAATTAGATACGAGTGACACAGTCGTCTCTTGGCAACGTTGGATTTGACTATGAAGTACCGGTGACAAAATGGACCTCGCGAGAGCAATGGATGTGTCTTCACGTGATCTATCCTCCGACCTTCCAAGGTTATCCTTTTTGGACCCTAGTGTGGATTTCCTAGAACATCCTTCCTTTGGTTAAATTTCTCAACGTCTGTGCACAAGTGCTATGACAAGAGGAGAACATGATGCCAGTCTAAAAGGACGGAACTTACACCACGCCCCGGCATACTGCAGAAATGAGCTCCTTGTTTCTTTCCAAAGTCATGAAACCCACCAATAGCTCTTACAAACGCTGTAACCGCTACTCTTGTATATATCACTTTGCCTTCTGAATTACAAAAGCCTAAACGCGATGTCTAGAGGTGAGAGCGGATGATAACGAGGTTCATTTTGCTTAGTGAAGTTAATGTCACCTCGCATCGTTGGCCTTCGGCAATGAGGTACCACAACTACGGGGTGATAAGAAGAGGGCTCTTTGAATAACTCCTTGAGCACTTGAGTTACTATTAGATACATTCGAAAATATAATTCTACTCGTTGAAGTGTTGAAAGCGCTTCGGCCTTCAAATCTTTGAGTCTTGCCCCAACTTGATCATCAAACAAAGCAAAATGAAAATCAGTTCAGTCTTTCTTCTCCTCCAGAGAATCGTTCTCCAACTGCATTCGCGCTCTATTATCCACCAATCCCCTCCGCACTTCTAACAGTCTATCAGGGACACCAAATTCCACACTCCATCCCCCTATCCCAAGTTTCGAACTACACCTCCGAAGTCCGCCTGGTTATCTATTTCGGCCCACCTCCTCCAAACGAAGTGTATGAGGAATGGACGCTCTACTCCCCCGCCGACAGTTTCCGTGAAACTCAATCTCTTTATTTCTATGGTAAGTATTCTTACTCGTTCTTTTTTGTTATTTTATCCAATTATTCGGGAGTGAAGGGGGAAGGAGTGATGACTGATCCCGTGATAGAGAATCAAGGACCACATGTAGGACACGCGGAGTTCCAGATGAAAGAGGATATTTATTCAGATACTATCGAGTATGTGGTTTGTTTGATATGACGCGTATTCGGATGAGGTCTTCTCTAGAGCTTTCAGAGTTGATGGGTGTTGAAAGCACGATCGAGAGGTTGAGGAGTATAGAGGAGAGTTTGACCGGGAGGGGGAAATCTGGAAAGTCTTCCACGGAAGGATCGCGGATGTTGGAATTAAAGGGATTCGGACAGTGGACTGATAAGTTCACGTTTCGTATGAGTTGAGATATCTGGATCTCTAAAGAGGGCCTGAGAGGATATGCAACAGTTTCTGTGCAACTGGAAGGAAAACATATGATGAGTCGATCCACGTGATAGTATCCTGATCAAACAATGTCAACATCAACAACACTAACCCAAGCCTGAGTCCCCGAGAATTCGCATCCAGTGGCACAGTTGCCCGTCTGATCAATCCCACCACTCTCAACCGCACTCAAACTCCCTCCATTCGCCCACGTCGTATCCGCAAGCGTAAGTACATCCATCAAACCCGCCGCCTCCTCCACAGCACTCAACGTATAATCCGGGGCATCGCTCTCCCTAAGAGCCGTCGCCATCATAAGCGGGAATTCATGCTTAACACTCAACACGAAGTCCGAGAGTGCGTTCCCTCCGGAAGGAAGTGTTTTCTTGAACGTGAAAGAAGGCGCAGAGCAGGCTTGGAAAGAGGCGAGGGAGGGGTCAGTGGTGCCGCAGGTATAGGTTGAGGAGCAAGAAGTTTGCCATTGTGTCTCGGTGCCGCGGCCGAGTGTTAGAGGACCGAGAGTCGCGACGTTGGGGTCGGTGATCCAGAATGTGTAGGCTTGTGTGCAGGGCGTGACATCTGTGGAGTCCGCGCGGGTAAGTGTGTAGGGGATGTCGAATGCTGAGGGCGTAAATGAGGAGAATCCGGTTACCAGCTTCAAGGGCGAGAGGGAGCTGGATGAGAAGGATACGCTTGTCCGAGTTACGTTTACGGTTGGTAGCGTGTTCCTGTGCATGAAGTTAGCACTGGGAATTCGTTGGTGGGTTCTTGGGTTCGGACACTCACGTTTTGATGACATCCACCTGGGCGATCTCAATTGAGCAGTTGGTTGCACTACCATATGACTGGAAACGCCCACGGAGCATCGTATCAGCGCATTGATTCCAAGCTGTGGGATACGCAGAGGTGGCCCAGCTTGTGGTACAGTTCGCGGGGCTCGATTCACGTTCGACAGTGAAGGCCATTGAACCAGCACGTGAGAGAGTATTTGTGAGCTGCCATTGTGCCGAAGCTTGCGTAGCAAGGAACAGAAAACTGAACACGGTAGAGAAGCAGAGATGTGCAAGGCGCGACATGCTGAAGAGTCCACTTTCAGTTGGAAATTCTGGAATGGAATCACCCGGAAGGCGACTTGTGGCCGAAATGTTGTCCAAAATAGAAAGGCCTTGTACCGCGAAACTTTTGAAAATGAAGTCGTTCAAGCGCAGAACTTTTGCAATGACAATACTGTTCCAGAGAATTTGAATAAAGGGATGGAAAGAATACTATTCTATCGTCCTTGGCGCGCGATGAGACCAAAAAAAGCTCCGAGAACACAGAACTGGTAAACGATCGAGACAAAAGAGAATCACAGGCATAATTATATCTGCCGAGGATTTCTCCCCCTTCGGTGGATAAGGTCATTTCGAGGCCACGACGGTAGGCAAAAGTGAGGTATCGCATGATCGAGTAAGAGAGACCTCTACCAACCCAGGAGTGACATTCCATCGGAAATCTCCTTCACAAAGTCTGTGTAATGCTATCGATCTAGGTATGGGGGAAGGTTTGAGATTTTCCGATACTCCTGTACTGGGCTGTACCAGGTCATTGAAGGTTCATGGCGTTCGGTGATTATAAATGATATGTCAGAACGGACCCCCGTTATGATGTGCAGGACCCCGGATCTGTAGGTTCCCAGCCCGAACGCACTAAAATTCAGGGAGGGGAAGAGGGGGGTGGGGGTGGGTTGGTGCAAGGCGATTCCCCATTGGAGGTGACCAGCCAGGTTGTAACTTTTGCCGCAGGCGACCGTTTGACCCGCGCCGACGATTCCTCCCCACCGGATGGGAATAGCCATGAAATCCTGATAGAGTGCTCCAGCATGATTAAGCTTAATTTGCCGGGTTGATCGAGATTCGAATGACCTCTGATCATCGATCTACAGGCGTTTATTTGTCGTTTCTTATATTACGGGATTTGTGGGGTCATGTGACGGATGACTTAATCCCAGGTGTAGTCCATCTGCTTGTGGGTTTCCAGTAGACTACACTGATGTTAGAATGCAACTGATCATTGAAGTGCATGGCGAGAACTTACGCAAAGTTCTCAAACCTCATTCCCCGAGCCTTGCTTAAAGCACTTCCAGGCTTCGATTCATATATCTTGGGCTCAAAGGATGACTCGGCCCATCCTTGAATCAAGGCTCGCCAGTAGCAAGCTTCGGCTGCAGGAGCAAAATAATGGTTCCGAAAAGTTTTGACGCTATTGTCCGCGATTCGCTTCGCTTCGTTCGGATTGGCAATAAGATATTCGATCTTCGCCTCGAGGTCCGAGAAGTCTCTTTCGACTTCGACGAAATTTTGGTTGGTGCCATTGGCGACAAAAAGATAGTGATGATGCTGAATCCATTGCATTTTGTGAATGAATACCACTGAATTGCAGACTTGTCGATATTTCAAGGATCCTGAGTAGCTTCGACCTGAAGCACTATTAGAAAAGCTCAAACTTCTAGTAGGTTAGGGGAACAAACCTTCTGCGTGAGCAAGAAACATGTACTTGCACTGGTCCGCAGCACTGATGTAATTTTCCGGAACAAGTGATGGCCCCGGAATCAATCCTGCGACATCGCTCCACGGTTTGTCTTTCGAAGCATCCAACAATGCTCGCCGCAACTTGGGTAACATTTGTGGCTTACCCCGCCACACGAGTTTCTGGATCTTCGTTACCCATTCAGTCGAAGCCTCATATCTCGTGACCTCGTCAACCACATCGTCGAGGGTACCCAAATCTTGCAAATCCCAGCTCCAGAATCCAAAGTCAGGCATGAGCCAAAGGTTATGATCGTCAGGTCTCCGTGCAAGTGTCCAAATAGGCTGGGTAGGGTGTTTCACCATGTCCTCGACGCTGAAGACGAATTCGACATTTGGAATTGGTCGTCCGTCCGTAGATATAGATCGGTAGATAGAGTGGAGAATGGCAAGTCCTTTCTTTCGATAGTCTTCGTGCAAATGTTTTGATTCGAGAACACGAAGCTTTCCGTCAACAATTATTGCTCGAACCATACCTATGGAGAGTTCAATGGCATCCAATTCGTCCACAGTTATGCTACTTTGTCGTCTGCTCGTCGCTTCCACTGCTCGATGAACTTCTTCGAAATAACCTGGGAATGCCACATTGCACTGATCACGACTCAATCCAAAGTTGAGACTATCTCGTCCATATTGAAACTGCCATCCTGTTGTACCTTGATTTTGAGAGTGCACCTCCGTAGCGGTTCCCTTTTTGCGAGCTTCTGAGAGACTCAGACTGCAGTCAAAAACGGTACTGGACTCGCAGAAGCAATTGCCAGCTGGAAGCAACTTCTTTACGAACCCCGAAATATCTGTGTCGCTGTGGGTCGCACGAATTATTGCGAGCACTACATACGCTATCAGTGCTATAATTGCAAACAAATGAAAGACAAAGACAATGGCGATTATTGCAGTGTGTCGGAGGCGGAAATGTTTGGCCAACATCGCGGGTAAAGGCGAAGATGAAACGCCTAATATTAGATCGCCGTCGAAACAAATAGGAGTAGAACGATCAGATAAAGCGCACGACAGGAACCATCGCCAAACTCAATGCAAAGGGAAACAGAAAGCATTTAAAGAAAACAAAATCTGGCACACAAATATTGTGGGAACAGGGCTTACTTTGCTAGAGAAACTGAAATTGCGAGGCTTGGCTTGTCACTGGTGAGCCCTGGCTGGATCGCGTACGCGGGCCCGCACCCAATTTTGGCCGAAATGGCGATCGGTGGCTTCATTATTTCCGCTTCTGTAGGAGTGACATTCTCGTTCGTATGTGAATTTATCCTTTCCTCGAGGTCTGTACATCTTCCAATCTCGGTGGTCGGACTCAGACGCATCGAGTTGCTGGTTGTTATTCGTGACAGAGGGGGAATTTGTCTCATCCTGTTTCCACGACCGTGCCAATTGAACCGTCAGTTCTTCTTCCAACTCAACGATGATTTTCACATCGCCGGTTGATGGCCTGCAAGCTGTATTACAGACTTCGCAGTACTGGTACTGTACAGCATTCGTCGCAAGTCTCGATCATCGCTGAGCTCAAGTTTAATTTGTCTGGAGCTTGTGCCACCATTCCAACGGCGTCTTCTCGGTAACAAAATGCTAGGTCTTAGATGATTAGGTTCTATATCATGCTCATTCGCTAATGAATCGGTGTTGTTGAGTGACATTCTGCCGCGCAATGTCGGAAGATGCCACTTACAAAGCAGGTTGGTGTCGTTGAGGCTTTTATTTTTAGCGCGACAGCCGATGGCCGTATTTCCTCAGGCCACCTTGGACCCTGAAAACCCCCTCGCGGGGTAAGAAAGCTTGTTTCTGCTGCACTTCAAAGCCACCTCGGCAACCCATTGTGAGATTGCACACCCTCAGCGGCTCCCGCAACATTTCACCTTAAGGGAATAGGGCCAGAGAGTCCAACCTCGTAAGGGGACACATCAACGGGCATGCCCAATGAGGCCCAGAATCTGTGGACAGATCCAATGAGATTTCCGACCGCCTCTCGCTCACTGATTCGCCCTCTGAGGCCTTCTTCGACGTACTGACGTTGGTTGCGAGCAGATCCTCCCTTCACACACAGCCTGCCTCAAATCACGAAACATTCCATCGCTTCCTACGAAGGCTACGAAACTCGAACTATCCCCCCTCCCACTTCGCGAGACCAGCAATATAAAGGATCCAGCGTAGCAAGAATGCAGAGGAATGGGCGCGAATGGTGTAGTCATCCAGCCTTTCAGCGAATACAAGTTGTCAGCCTCGCGCGAGATGTGCCGTCGAACGATGCGCTGACCTGATCTCTCCTGTGGTTGATTGGGACCATATGCATGCACACCAATCTCGAGATTCAATCCCCACCAACCAACCCTTCTTAATACTCACCATCATACGAAGCCCTCCAGCCTCCCTGGAGACACCGAATGCGCCTAGGTTTCTGAGCACGAACTCAGTCCGAATCCCCAGCTCGCATGACTTTGAAGAACGCTCATCACATTTGTGGTATTATGCGGAGTTAGACGTGGCTACGTCGGAACAAATAGGGGAGGGGGAAATCTGTGATGATCAACGATAGCATCACAAGGTCACTCGAGCCGAGCTATCCGGTAGTCTTGAATAGCTCAACCTCGAGTATGCCGATTCTCTTCGTAAACAATGGTCTCTTATGTCTATAAGCATGCAGACAAGTGAGTGAATGATGTGGGACTTGCCAAGGGCTTTAGGAAGGTATAAAGAGAGGCTTTCCGCCCATCCATCAACGATACCACTGTCGTGGAATCGGAGCATGACAATTTCATATCAACCTCTGGGTGCTACCGTGCTGGCGAAGAAGCATATAATTTTCTGACTTGGTTCAAGTGCCAGTGGTCATGGCTGTCTAGGCCACAATTTGTTTTGGTGATTTGCGAGGGCATGCATCCTCAAAGCTACACTATTATTACTGTCCTCGAGAACACCAAAGGACTCGAAAACACAGACTGGATTGACAGCAGGAAAGACTTGTTGACGAGTTATACCTTCCCTATTTAGCTGCTCGTTTCGTCGCGGCCCTTCAGCAGATGCAATGCAAGGCGTTAGCGAGCGAATTGTGCAAGTACTAATGCGAATTTTCGCTCTCCAAATCTCTAGACGGTTACATTCCCGTTTATATGTCAAAGCTGAGTAGACTGGCAGTATGTGACTCTTGACGAGTAATGACGTCTCCAATGCTCCGCAGAACCTGGATGTCACTGACCGCCATTAGCTAGAATCATTGGAGGGAGGTCAATGATTCCTCTGAACAAATAGGAGCTTCCATTAGTTTCCACCCTCCATTTTGGCAATCCGGTACTGTGGTCGTACTGTATGAACTGCGTCAGCCAGCCTATTACCAGATTGTCCCTGAGCAGGCTGGATACGGCAGCCGAGTGCGCCTCCCAAATCAGATAACCTTGAAGTTCGTCTCCGAATCTGGGACAGTGGCCATAGTATCGGATGAGAGGCATAATGATATTGGATCTTTTGATGAATGGATTCAATCAATATTCGGAAAGCACCGAGATCCATCCCATTACCCCTTGATTTTCCCCTCGAGATCAGACCAGACGGTACCGAATTTAAAGTAACTATGGAAGGCGCCAGGCGTCCCAAGCCTCCGTTTAGCGATCGTGTGTCCATGTCTACCACGTGAAGCAGGCCTCCATTTTTGAGGCGCTGCGGGCCGGTTGGCTAAATTGACGGGAATGCGGAGGCGATGATAGGGGAGCCGCTCGGCTAAATATTACCCCACACCCATCAGCCCCAGATAAACGAGATCGCTCGGCACTTAATTCCAAACTGCAGCGGCCACCCATTTCCGTCGCTCCATGCACGTTCGTTGCACTCGCTCGTCATTACTGTTAATTCAATCCAGACCATATTCTTTTAGCTGTACATTTATCCAGTTTAGGCAGATTTCAATTCAGCACTATTGAAAAACCTTTGTCCACATGACACCCTGAAATGCAAGGGTTGATTCATTTGAAAACCTTGTTCCTTTCAGATCTCGATCATTCACACGATTATATTCAGGGCTTAATATACCCGCCGAAACTTTTTGCCGTCCAAAGAATATAAGAACTATCCAAATTCCCTTTCTTCCCTTCCCGTTCTTTGGCCAAGAGTGATAAGCTTTGCTCAATTTGCTGCCTTCGTCGCGGGTGTCCATAATCTATTTCATCATGCATGTCTCTGCTCTTCTTCCAGTGGTAGCACTGCTATCACCTGTTTTTGGACAATTGAACGAGCTCGCTAAGGCTAAGGGTCTCAAGTACTTCGGCTCCGCAACCGATAACTCTGAGCTTACAAATACGGAATATGTGTCAATCCTTTCCAACATCGAGAACTTTGGTCAAATTACTCCAGGAAATACGCAAAAATGGGTCTATACAGAACCTGAGGAGAACACATTCACATTCACTGAAGGAGATGTGATCACTAGTTTTGCGGAAGCGAACGGTCAAATTCTGAGATGCCACAACCTTGTCTGGTATAATGAATTGCCAAGCTGGGGTATGCATGTGTTAGAGATAAAAAGTTCAGGCTGACCATTTCCAGTTACTTCGGGTACCTGGACAAACGCGACTCTCATTGCTGCCATGCAGAACCATATCGCAAACGAGGTTACACATTACAAGGGGCAATGCTACTGCTGGGATGTTGTAAACGAAGCTTTCAATGATGACGGAACCTACAGAGTAGATGTCTTCTACACCACCGTCAGTTCTCGTCTCAAAAGCCCCGAATCACCTCCACTGACTTAAAACTCTTAGATTGGTCCGGCATATATCCCGATCGCCTTCCAAACAGCAGCGCAATACGACAGCAACGTAAAACTTTACTACAACGACTACAACATTGAGTACGCTGGCGCTAAAGCCACCGCAGCCCAGAAACTCGTGACGAGTTTGAAAGCCGCCGGAATCAAGATCGACGGCGTCGGCCTACAAGGCCATTTCATCGTCGGCGAGACACCCAATGAAGCGGCTCAAGTTTCTAACATGGAAGCTTTCACGGCCCTCGGCGTCGAAGTCGCTTACACTGAAGTCGACATAAGATTCACGTCCCTCCCTCCCAGTACTGCGGGATACCAACAGCAAGCTACGGATTACGTCAACACCGTCAGCGCATGCCTCAGCACCAAAGATTGTGTGGGCATCACGTTGTGGGATTACACGGACCTGTATTCTTGGATTCCGTCGACCTTTTCTGGGGAGGGCGATGCTTGTCTTTGGAATGCAGATTTCACTACTAAGCCAGCTTATACGTCCGTTATTAGTCTGTTGGGTGGATCAGTTACTTCGACGACTGTTGCTTCGAGTTCTACGAGCACGTCCAAGGCCAGTACTACGACTACGTCTGCGAAAACTACGACGACGTCGGCGAGTATGTGACTCTATCTTCATTTGTCCTGATTTAGGGGTTCCGCTCTCGAGTAAAAGCAAGAATCAAACCCCATGAGACCCGGCTCCTAATTGATTATTATTCTTATTGAGGAATGCTAACTGAAGGTTTCACAGCGAGTTCGGGGGTGGTTATTCCTGAGTGGGGGCAATGTGCAGGTGAGACTTGGACTGGATCGGGAACTTGTATCGCTGGAACGACTTGTGTCTACTCGAATCCTTGGTACTCTCAAGTACGTTCTGTCTCCTTTATTTGTAACTTGAAATATGCTAATAGCTCCAAGTGCCTGGCATAAATGGCCCTTTGTGCATCGCAAATTGAGTTGAGAAGCAGCAGACCAGAACGACAATCAGTCGCAATATTTGTGACCTGGCTTAAGGCTGATTTGGGATGATTCTTGTATATATTTGTAGATATGATGTGTATATGGGAATGTAACGTTTCTTTCTTGCACAGAGACTTCCTACATTTTTCTGGTATTACGTGGTTGCTGATCACGCGTGGCAGGGTGAAGCGAAAGTTACACAGACTGGCGGGCATTTCGTGTCTCACATGATCCCCAACGTACCTCCGTACTTCCTTCCGCACTGAGCATCTCTCATCGTCATGGCAGTTGCGCCGGAAGGTGGATCAGTGGTACGATTGAACGCTCATGCATTACGAATGCAATAAACTTCAGATAAAATGCTCTGCCGGTACTCGTCGCAAGTCGCGGTGGAGATCCGGTGTCTACAATTTCTAAAAACGCATTCTTCTCCGGCCTCCCACCTTTTGTCGCGATTCAGCGATCGCGTCGGGGAAATTTCCACGAATCCCGGAACTTCGAGTAAACACAAATCTATTCAATGGCCGAAGAAAACAAGATTGGGCGACAATACCACGCATCTCTCGTATTTGAATCGCGGGTACTTGCAGGAGGCTGAAAGCAAATAGAGGGGCTGGAGAAGAGGATTTCCAGTCGCACAGGAGTACTCTATCGGGATCGCGGCGAGGTGCCGATGTCGTACAAGGAGACGAAGCAATGAGGGTTGGCGATGGAACGAATTGTTCAGATTGCGGCTGCGGAACTTGGTGGATGGAACAGGCATGATGGAGGGTTTAAGCTGGTATGTAGACCAGTCCCATGGGAAAGATACATTTTAGGAGAGGAGAGGAGGTGAGATCTTTCGTCTCGAATGATTACTTCCCTTAGGTTTTGAGCGGTCATGACCTGCATATCGCACAATTTTTCTTCCATCGCACCTTGGACAGTATATCATTCACCTACAGTCGATTTCCTTTTATTATTAGCGATTATATATTAAGAGCTGACAATGGAACGGCATTTTCATCGCTCTTCTGGAAACTCAGGCCATCATACTTGGACTCATTTCTCGGGATCAGACGCTCCTCCACAACCAGAATCCATACTTCAACCATCGGCGACTCTGCGAGCAGTAACATCGACGACTACGTCCCAAGAATCTTCCAATCTAGAACAACCTACATTTCCACCATGCGATCCAACATCAATGTTGACCTCTTCATTATTATTACAAGCTTTAACCCCCTTGACGATTTTGCCAGGTCAAACACCGTCGCCAAGTTCGCGATCTCTTTCACTTCAAACTAATTCACTTGACAAATCCCCGCAAGCATTGATCACAACATATCCTGTCAAAGAACTCGCAGCCAGTCTCTCGAGCATGTCAACATCAACAGTATTCGATATAATTACCACGTCATCACCTTCGCAAACCTCACCCTCATCAACCCCACCTCCAATATCCTCCTTACACAAAAGCAATCACTCCTCAAACTTCATAAACAGAATGAGAACCGAGACAAAAGTCGGTGCCCTCCTCGGCATCCTCCTATGTATCCTTTTCCTCGTCATTCTCAGCATCCTCTTCTGCACACGCCATAAACGACGCGCCCGCCTCATTGTATCCCGATACCCCGCCACCATCTCACAACGCCCATTATCCTACGCTCACGAAACAGAACCGTTGACTTCAAGTACACCGGAGCCGTATATGGGGATTGAGGTATTTCCAGAAGGCGAACCAAAAACGAGCATGGATTCTGCGGGAATCAGGTGGCCGGAGCCGGTAGTGTTGAGGGGTGATGCGAGGGAGATAAGGGAGTGGACGGAGGAATATGGAAGGGGGAGGAAGGAGGAAGGATATGAGAGGAGGGTTTTGGAAAGTTATGGGTATTGGTGGAGGGGTGGTGGTTGACTGAGTGAGTGAATGAGGGGGATGGAGGGGTGGATGCGATGATTTTCTGCACTGCTTTGGGACGAGAGGTATAGTGGCATCTTGAATAATGAAAAGCTTTATGGGCTGCTGTTCTACAATACGAACTTTTCGTACGCCCGCCCCTGTCGCTGCTGTGACACACACCAAGTGATGATCTTGTCCGCCCATCAGGAAACGAGTCTCAACTATAAGAGATGCCTTTCCCCTTCCCAGTCAACCTATTGTGATGGCGAGGTGAATGTTTTCCGATAGTTCGGACAAAAGCCACTGGCAGTGGCAAAGAACCTTTTTATCCCTTCAGCTTTTCGATCGCAAAGAACCATTGAAGGGCTCAGACTTTATTTCGGACTTTAGAAAGAAGAACCTCGAATATAGTGCAATTGCGCGAATCCCTCCAAGTAGCACTCAGCAATATTGACAGTTGTCGTAGATGAATGCCTTATCAGTAGAAAGTCAATTGATTATCACGATCTATCTCCTTCCTCATTCCTAAAACCTCACACTATCGGATATTCGCGAGTAGGGTTGAGCTGCCCCTTAAGTGCGGAAAAGGGGCAGCCATTCCGTAAGGCTGACATCTCGGCTCCTTCCCTTGTTCCAACATTCCCAAGACAATCTCAAATACTTTCTCATCTCATCGCTCCCAATTTCTTTAACTTTCAATGACCGGCATTTCCGAAAGTTTCTATTTGCCATGCACCCCCAAGATAAGTGAGACGGAGGGTCTAAATCCTTCGGGTCATTTGACATAGCGTGAAGTCTAAATACAGTCACTCAGTCTAAAAAGGAAGCTATGTGGAAACAAGAAACAACTTTATTTTGACGACATGGAGATCCTTCTTTCTCTTTTCTTTGTTCGTCTGAAGTCGTTCGTTTGAATTCGTTTTGATATATATTTTTTGCGGGAAGTTTGAGAGGCAAGATGTGTCAACACCGTCAATACATACCGATCTTTCGAAAGTCCGGGTTATCGGTGTCGGATTCTCGAGAACGGGAACTGCGTCCTTTGCACTGGCATTGGAGAAACTTCTTGGGGGCCACATATGTCGCAGTGGGAGAGTTCTTCTCAGAAAAGGTACCGTCGCCGCTCTTTTCCAAACTCCTCGATTCCCATGCCTTTCCCATTCTGTTCCACACATGTCTAGCTCACATCAAGCAATGAATCAAAATCGAGCGCCCAAATGCCAGTCCAGAGTTAGTGAAGAGCACGTTGAGAGATCTCACAGCGGGCTATGTTGCGATGACTGATGATCTGGCTACGGCGTACGCTAGTGAATTGGCTGAGATATCCAATGCTTTGGTGATTTGCTCGACGAGAGATAGAGATAGCTGGTATAAGAGCGCTCAAGCGCTGTACAAGAATACGACCCCTTGGGTAGCTGGATATTGCGTTCTTTCGTATGCCAATCCTGACGTATTTGGATAGTGGAGAGATAGTATTGGCTTGAGGTCAGTGACCTTGTTCTTGCCTGTATGGGACTTCTCCAGATTTTTTAGAACGGGGCTACGAAAAGAGTAAGATTCTGATTCTGGAACAAGCTTGAGAAAATCTACGGCACCTCAACAAAGAATATGGATGGTTCAGGTGGGCTCACTCTATTTTCACGTGGCGACACAAACTCCTAACCTTTAAGCCAGAACTTCTCACAATCCACTAAGACTATGTGAAGCAAGTCGCCCCAAAAGAAAGACCATTCTTCTTCAATGTGAAGGATGGATGGGAGCCGTTATGCAAGATTCTGGACTGCCCGGTGCCGGATGAGCCATTCCGGAGAACGATGATGCCAACTCGACGCAGGAGTTCTTTGAGACCATTCTGAAAATGGCAGTAGTGAGGTAATTGCAAGTTTTTGCTGTTAGTGGGCGGCAGTGGCGATGGGATGTATGCTTGGAAGCAGAGATAGCCTGGGAGAGTGCGTCGAGATGTGATAGAGTCGAATGTTGATTGTGGAGAAAGCGTGAGGAGCAGATATATACGACTCATTTACTGATTCGACACGCTTTAAACAACCCCGGGTCCAGTATGAAGTATCACAACTGGATTGGCGGATATGCCTGAAAAGACTCAAAAGGCGGAGCTGGAGAACTCATGCTCTTCAATCACTTAAAATAATGGTCTTCTAGTGAACACAGTTGAAGGTGGCCGGCAAATACATAGATCAAGGGAAAGAGAAGCCCCAAAGTACTACTTGCCACTTCCTTCCGGCCTCGAAAATTAGTCATGAGCCAGTATCTAAGAAAATAAAAGACTAAACGATCTAATCAATAAAAAGTGATGGTACGGACGTACCTAGACTCAAGGATTTCATAATGTTTAAGTGGTCAGGTTTTGTTGTTATCCTTGCTTGTTCGAGCTTCATTAGTGGAGTAGTATGAACTCAAGATCAATGAGGGGGTTTGATTTTAATTCAATCATGGGTGTGAGACTTTCGTCAACTGTGCAGAGGAAATTTCCCAGAAAATTGTGTTGTTAGCCACAGTGGCGCTAGGAGTCTCTGATGGCCTTGAGCGGTAGCGTCCTATCAAGAATTTTGTAAAGGAGTTATTACAGAGGTGAGGAATAACGAAGCGCGACCGGGGTGGTGATGCCGGTAAAGCAGGGTGACAAAAATATGTCCTTCTACAGGCATGAGGTTCGATTCGATGGCTGGCCGCCTCCTGTCGACACCAGGTCAAATTAGGAAGAACTTTGCGTTTCTATTATTCCATGCTTAGATTGGACTTCTACGCCTCCGAAAAGAAGGCTTCTAGGGCTAGTTCGAATAGGATACTAAGAAGGGAAATACCTTTTCGAAAAGCCTTTAATCCATTAATAATGTTTGCACTCCCATCTTAAAAGTCTTATAAGACTATCTGGTTACAGACTTGCAGTTACTTCTCTGTCTAGCAACTAGCGCTGATCTATTCGTAGTAACATGCCGTGGTGTGGTGTGGGTGTTGCTGCCTTACGAGTATGCTGTGGCTTTCGCTGTGTTATTCTGAAATGCTGCTAATTAGCATTCATTCTTAGCGCGCATCAAATATTTGGGTTTCGCAAAAGGCGCACCACGCAAGCATCGCAGGTGGCTTTCCGAGCTAACACACATTGGGAATAAATCTCGGGACCCGCAGAATGTCGGCCCCAAAAGCCCATGGCGCACATCCCGGCCGCTTTCGACCGTTTCTCTCGTAGGGTGAAGTTGCAGTAGCAAGACGTCGCAGGGTAGCAAGCTAAGGAGACAGGGGTGTTCCATTGTAGCTGAGCTGGAGGTGCAAGGGTCCAGAAAGTGTCCCGTAAAGTCCGCTCAACCTGCGGGATGTTGACAATGAAACAATTTTCAAAGCACTGCGCAGTGAGCTTCTTTTCTTTCCTCGCATGCGGCGCCGTCGAATCAGGCATCTCATATCACCGAAGATATCGTCAGCCATGGGTCGCACTTGGATCGCCAGTCGATGGCCTTGCCGAGTGGCAGCAAATTGTGCAGTGGTCTCATAGCAATCGCGCTGTAACATATGAATCCCATCTGGAATATAAATCTCTCATCCCCTCTCTCGGGATCTCGAAGATATGGATTCTTATATCCTTCATACCTTCAACTCTTTTGTGCCCTACATACCTTCGTACATCCCTACAAGTCCCCCAACAAGACCGCCCAGCGCCAGTCTCGTATGATTTCTCGGGAGCCACTCTGCCTCCATCGTCTTACACAAAAATGCTTTCATATCCCTCATCGGCATGTGCGACTGCTGGTTCTGATAACGAGTACGGCCTTAGACACTCTCTTCCTTTATTGTGCTTCAACACCTCGTCTTGTTCGAAGTACCCAAGCTGACAGCAAGTCTCTTTCATAGCTCGGCGTACAGCAACTCGAAGCAGTCCTCTACGAACGTGGGAACAGACGCCAATAAGATTCCTTCCATTTTCTCAGCTTCCAGTGATTTGTCCAAGTCATCGTCCTCCTCTCCTGAGTCGAGTCGAGTGTCAAAGTCCCACTCCTTCCATAATGGAAAGTTGGCTTCCCATGCGGAGGAGCAGGACAGCTCGTCCAGTCTCTCCGCCTCGAACGCTCCTATCAAAGAAAACGATATCTACGATTCTTCCTCATACCAATACCGCACATCGCAGTACGACTACTCAATCACACGGTTCCTTTCTGAAGAAATCGCCTTCCGTCTCTGCGAAAACACATACGCTTCAACTGAAAACATCATCCAAACCCACACTACCTCTATGAAGCTTAACCTCGACAATTTCGACACTATCTTCTACAGGGTGTGAATCGTAAGTATAGGGAGAACATCATATAAGCGGGTCTATGCTATTTCAAAGTAAAAGAGAGGTAATAACATAAGCAACTCCTTTGATACCTGGACTAATGGTGTGATAGAACATGCAATATGCTCTATATTTCGAGCTGAAGGGAGTGACTCCATGCTGAAGCAATGAATACTTCATATATGCTAGAGTTGCTTTGATGAACCACGAGACGGAGGTCTCTTACTTCCCTTAGACCGCATTCAGGGATAGTCACATAGTTGAAGTAGTAATCAGCGTCACAGGATATCCAGCAAACATATTCTCCACTTCAAGTTGGAGATGAAAGCTAAAACCAAGGGCTAAACGCCGAATTGCTTCGGTAAATCAGATGGCGGATCCTGCGGAAGTATGGTGGGGACAAAGGAGAGAAGGAAGAGGAAGGCTAAATTCGCCAGGAAGAAGACCCTAGAGAGAGATGGGTGTTTTGGCATGGGACAACGATGGTTGACACCTGAGATATGTGAATATAACATCCTTCGCTTGGTTCTATGCGACAATTTGAACTTCGACCAAGTTCTCAAATTTCGATGGTGGCAGCTTTGACCACAGTAACCGGCAACTGTGCAACATATTTTTAATTTCTCCCATGCAGATAAGTTTGCGGTGTCCACCACAGTTGCGAATTTTAATCGCTTGAATGGCAGCCTCATTGTGGCCAATCTCCTGAAATTGAAGCGACTAGATGCGGACCAGGCTAAGAAGCTGAGTAAGATTACGATCCTGCTTGGAAAGGTTGTGTATCATTCACGTAAAGTTTGCGCTCTAAATCAATTATCCTGTGCTTCTCGTGGCCCTCTGAGATGATGGGCCTTGGGGGAAACGATTCCGCAGTTGACCGTGTACGCACAAGCATATACAGCATGTAATAAAGTAAGTGACCCAGCTCTGCCGGGATCATTAAGTGGATGGTGGCGCTTGGTTGTGACATGTCCCAGCAGATCAGACACTTTAGACGCACCGCTCAAGGGTTGCAGCGCAGGCGGTTTTCTTGATAGGTGGTCAGAAGTCAGACCCTTATAATGGACAGGGCTGAAGTACTGAATGTGGAAGTCTGCATTTGTCGAGTTTGTGGGTGCATTGAGGCAGAAAGGGCGAGTAGTTGCTGATGACGCTAAAAAAGATTCTTAGAAAGATTTCCAATATGTCACCCCTGCTGAACGTTGAACCCTGAATTTGGGTTGATGATGCGGAATGAAGAGGGCAGCCTGGACACGCGTTTGAACTTCAGCCGGTTTTCAGTACCGTATGCATCAAAACACGCACCAAAAACACAGCCTTATGCCACTTGGGATGCTCATCTGGAATGTTTGTATGGCTGGGATCTCCTTTAGGCGAATGCACTCAGGTTCATTCATCTCACCTTAGCGCCGTGGGCTCGACTTTGCCGGACATCGCGACAGCAAATCGCCCCCAACCATGCAACTCCTCCCTGTCATCGACCCTGGGCTCGTCCGGGCAGAGGAAACTGTGGCACTGGAGATTGGCTCGGTCTGGTAAAGGAACGGGCCATGCTTGCCATACTCTATCCCGAGCTATGATATTCCTGGAAGCCACTGAAGATTAGATCATTTGGTGCGGGAGACTGACGCAAGCCGCACGCTTTCTTCCGTACGCACGCTAAAAAAGAGTGATCGCCGAATACTTTCGTACAGGCCCACACAATCAGACCTTTGTGTCTGTGCACCTCTCGAAGATTCTACTGTAACAGGGAAACTAACCAATAGAGTTATCAGTATTTTACTACATTTTACCCTAACAGGTTTAAACAGCTCGTAGAAGCACAGACAGAAAAGGTCTGATAGTTTGAGCCTGTACGGAAGTAAAGTGATAGGGAAACTGCCATGGCGTCTGGATCCCCCACCCTTTTCTTGATACCCCCTACTTTTGAAGTTCCGGGTGAAAAGTGAGTAACAACTTTGAATGTGCCTTTGACGTTAGATTCAGCTCTTACTTTGTCACAGTTGCGAGATGTTGTGCTAGAATCCTTGAGACTGAGGGGAATGAGGTCGGCCTGTCAGGAAGTTCTAGTTTCCAGATACTTTCGTGCATACCGAGGCTTCCAGAATCATGCGCCGTTCTGTTGCGTTGTCCATTGCCCAAAGCAGCCTGACACATATGGCGGAATGACTGGAAAGCCTTTCCGACCAAGATTGTTTGTGGCATTATAGATCGCCCGTAAATGTGCTCGCACGCAACAGCAAGGCTGAGAAAGTTTTAGGCGTTGAAAGTCACGAGCGATGAAAATCAACATGTCTCCGTAGCTGTGTATCGATCATGGCAGTCGCTTCAATTGCGATGAAAGCGACATGGGCCATACCGTCTTCTCAAGTAAGGGCCGTTTCCTTGAGTCTCGTGTTATCATAGCGACCTGTGGCTGCACCCTGCATATCCGATTTCTGACGCTTCTCGAGAGTAAAGTATTTAAGTGTTCCCTAGCTTCTGAGGAAATTAGATGTTTGTAAAACGTACAGAGTAGATGCTATCACAATGCTGGAATTATTTCCTCCACCTAGGACGAGTATCAGCGTCCCTCTCTCTGTACGTTCTCAATCGCACTGGTCGTCAATTTCGTAGCCTCGTGACGTTGTGTCAGAGCCCACCCAGAGGACAGAGGGGCCTCATGGTTTGACGGCGCTGCGTTTCCTTGCTTCACTGTGCAATTCGCTCCTTCGAGTTGCACTGTCACAGTATTCAGTATTCAGCGGCCGAGAATGAGCGATTCCGACCGTCTCATCTTCGCTGACCAGGGTGTAAAGGCTGCACGAAAAGCGCGGGTACAATAGAATATTGTCACCTTGTAAATTAACTTCCTCCCGATGAGCTTATTTCATCGCCCAGTTGCCGGCATGTGTAAGCGACAAGCACCAAATGAGATCGAATTGCTCCACCCCTTCAGTAAGGCCCCTGTGTCCCGACGGCGCCATGGCGGCAATTTAAAAACAGCTTGGGCTTCTACCTCCGTAGAAGAAAAGGGTCGCAAAAACGTTCGCAATCCTTGAATCAAGCCACCGGTCCTGCACACTCCGCCCCGATGAAAGTTTTGCTGGCCAAAGACGATGCAACTTTCTGGTGTTGAAACCGTCAAGGATAGCACTTGTGGCGTCAATGCCTGTGGATGGCTTCCGGATCCTAGAAAAGAATCCGCAGACTTGTAAAATTTTGGAGAGGCTTGAAAGCTACTGCAGGTGCGCATAACGAGAGAAGGCGCGGTTGGATGGAGAATAACGCTTACGAAGTATTAGTTAATCCGTCGATATGAGAGGCCATCTCCTCCTTATTCACTCAGAAACAACGGAATCAGGTCGTGCTATCTGCTCCAAACCGGTTCAGACATGGTCGCATTTGGGTCGCTAGACAATTGCCTTGTGCGGTGCGCGCCGTGTGGAAGTAGGAGCTTCTTGACTGACCCAGAAAGTGAGCGATGTGGTGGTGTATTTATTTGATGAGTCTGCCCGTCTCCCATCCTGCTATGGTCTAAAGCATGGTATATGTATCTCCGTGGTCTCCCCTACAGAGATTTCATAAAATTCAAATCCCTATCATTCCTACCTCTCCGCCATATTACAACCACCCACATCACATCGTCACATCACGTGTCCTTCTCCTGCTTTAGCGTTACTTACAACTTCTTGAACAAACAAAGATGTCTTCCTATCCATCTTCAACATGTGCCACCCAAGGTTCGGACCGTTCGGTGCAGAGGTATCCCCACCCCATCTATCTTTAGCTTTATAGGCGGAAATGATTTCTATCGAGACCTCTGAACAACCAAAGCTGACCATGGTACATTGCCCTTACAGCTCCTCTTCCTCCACGAAAGTCTCTTCACTCAAGACTAAGACCAAGTCTAAGTCCAATCCCACTCTCCAGGACAAGAACAGAGACACTCCTTCTCTCGAGGCATCATCATCCAAACCAGCTTCCGAGTTAAATACCATCGACCACACTCCCGCGGAAGAAGTCTTCGCTTCTTGCTACTGCACCTCTACGGCACACGAATGCTCCATTTTGCGCTCCAATCTCCAACACGTCAGCCAAGTCTCTACTTCCTCATCGGTCGTCTGCCATCATCCAGAGCGCAACTACTCAATTGAACGCTTCTCCGCCGAAAATATTGACCTCCAAGCACACAACTCAACCGAAGACGCTATCCGAGCCCACACGACATCAACAAGAGTCTACCTCGATAGCTTCGATTCAATGTTCTATCAAAACTAATGAGTGTTGATAGGACTTACAACAGACAAGCATAGATTTACGATTCTAATGGACGAGAAAGGTAGTTGCAGAACTAGCACCATCACATTTCCACTAACAGTAGATAGTACGTCCACTTCCCTCCGGATAGCAACTTTCAGAGGTGCGCCAAGATGAAAGTAACGATACACGCTCGCCGTTAACATGGATTCGCTCTATAGAGAGTGGCGTCCTGCTTCGCTTGGAGCTATCGGCGGGAAGAGGAGGCTTAAGTGTCACAGGAAGTTCACCTAACAAAACAGTCACTTAAAGGTGCCTTGGCTTTCTTCACGTTAGAGAACGCAGGGAGCAGCGTGAGAGAGGCGAATCGGTCACCACCCTCTGGCGAGTTCGAACTCACAGTCTCCGGAGGCTGCTCTGTATTTCAGGGGAGTGAAGCTGACAAATTGAAGAAATTTGAGTGTCTTCTTGTAGTACTATGGAAAGCCAAATTAAACTCTCTCACACGCCTGCTACGCATCCTTTATTCGTAGGCTGCTTCAGTAGTTACTCGAATCATTTCCACTCCTCTGAAATCAGAGGACCCTCCAATATTCGCACCTCATTTTGGTCATTCATAAATCGCGAAGTACAAGTTGGGTTGTGGCATTGTTTATTGGAATTCCTGACCTCTGAAAGCAATCAATTCGCGGCAGGGGCCTTCGTTGTTCCCAACCCTCAACAAGTTGTGCATTGGGTCGACTGCTTGTTGCTCAGGTATGTCCCATTTGAGCCTTGAGAACCTCTCCATCCCTTTTTTCTGGATTGGGTCGGGAGATCTATGCAGAGAAGAGGCGTATTTTCTTAGCCCAGGCTTCATCATGATCGGTTGTCGTCCGAAGTGTCTCACCGTCCACAACAGCCCGGCTTCCCATTTCGGTAGCCTTTTGAGGCACCAAGAGTGGGAGGGATGGAGTTTCCCGCGCTGAAGCCCGCCCCTAATAATCCTTGCTCCGTGTAAGCTCAAAAGGTTGATGATGATGTGCAGCAACGGCCGTGGCTAACAGGGCCCTGTAATGAACCCGGCTAGCTGGCAGAGATACCAGGAGGCAGCGAGAGCACGCTGGGAGTCCAACCTTATCTAAAATAGGACCACATCTCGTCCAAGTATTCCCTCTCGTGTTGAGGGGCCCATTCTTGGATAAAGTTGGGTGAGAGATAGTCGCACGGGATGCTGGAAATTTTGAGCCGAAAAGAGCAGTCTCTAGAGGCCCAGCGGGCGCAAAAGGCCCAAGAAAGTGATTTCTCCTCCGGCCAAACACGCCTCAACAACTTCCCGCAAGCATTTGACCAACGATTTCTAATTATTAATTTTTCGATCACTCCATAAACGGACCCGTTGCCTTTCAGCTTCGACATCCTTTGGACGCGCCGAAAATATTTATTCCCGTCCCTCACTTGTGGGATTTCCATTGCCCAAAAGAGATAGATAGATATTATCACACATTATTATGCATGCGAAGACGGTCAGACATATTTCGTACAATTAACTTAGGAATTAATTCCTTTGATCCGGTTCCCGACAGGTCAGAGATGCCTTCGGACGTTCTGTCGGCCCGGTGAAAGTGCCGAATTTGCTTCGCTTTCAATGATAATTCTCGCAACGAATTAGATAGATGCTGCAGAACTGACAGACTGTACCCTAAACTGCTCTATGGTAATTCACGAGAGACGGAGAGACTCGTCGTCAGTCATACAGGTTCATATATTTAGTGTCTGAAGCTTCTTCAGAAATGAAATTGATTACCGGTATAAAAATGGAATAGGAGAAGGTTGAAAAGCCTTCGGACGACTCGATGTACGTTTCTATCAGAGGGATAAATGATGGGATGGTGGGTTGAGGTGAGATGAGTTACTCTGTCGGTGGGGAAGGACGCGGGGTACCGTCTGCAGCGCACAAACGTGGATGTCCGGAACGATTCGCGCTAATGCCCGCAGTGCTGCACCCATCCATGTCTCAGCTCAGGGGCGGTAACGACTGGTGATGGCTCCCCAGCAAAGGCTTTCACGTAGGCAGCTAGCTCGTTCGTGCATCTGGACTACCACAGTGCCTTTTGTGTATGGAGGGGTTGAGAACGAAGACATGCACCAAATCTGATTGTGCCCCATCAGACCAAAACTTAAGACACCCCCTGCCCTTAAAGGCCGTGGTTCTTCGAAAAGCTTCCGTATGTCTTCCTTTGCTTCAACCAGCAAGGTTGTTCAACATTCCTGCCTGTCAGGCCCCTCTCGCTCGCTCGAACAGAACCCCAGAACACCCGTACCTCCACCTACCAACCCTTCGTAGCGCGGCAAAAGTACCAGGGAGTTCGTATGTGGTGCCAGGCCGTCTAATGGTCTTGGACCCGGTCGACGTTTTCTAATCCTGAAGGGGGACGTGACAAAGAAATTTATCCCCATCACCATCTATCAACATTCCTCGATGTGTGTTCCTTTTTTTTTGCGAAATCCACGCCATGACAGGGGTGGCCAGTCAATCAAAGACGAGTGTGCAACACGTCCCTGAGTTGTAGTCCAATGATGGTATCCACGCCAAATGGTGCCCTGGGCTCAAGAAACCACCTATCACAAAACTTGGTTTTCAAATCTGCGCCAGATTACATCCTTTTCAATCCGCACCTGCTCTATGCTTCACGGAGCGGTCAATTTACTCTCCCTCAACTCCAACATTTGCTACCGATGGCTCCGCAGACTGGTATCACCACATCCTCTTTCTGGAAGTCTATGTTCGGAGTCCTGTCGCCGATGCTTGTGAGCAAGCATTTCTAACAACTCAAACCCTGGCAGCTCCCAGTCAATCGCAGAGGTGTCTTCCTCAACAGACACAAAGAATCAAGCCAAGTTCAAGTGCATGGCCAGGTACAACCACAGAGTAGACACTCTTGATCGGACGGCCTCCTCTTCCAAATCATCTCCCAATCCAAACAGCAACTATCAGATCTCTCCATCCCCAACAAGCTTCGCCACAAGCCACGATTGCCTACAAAAAGATGGTGATGCCACTCCACACTTCACCGCTGAGTACTTCATCCAAGACTCAACGCCCTCTTCTCCCGTCATTACCTCGCACTACGATATTTCTCAAGAAAAGAACTACCCTACGCCAGCCTTCACTGCTGATCACCTCAACCAAGTTTCCTCTGTCCTCTACTCATCAGAGCACGAATACTTAATCGCACGCTTCTCCGAAGCCATCGACCCCTACAAGCACCAATCCCCCGAAGAATGCTCATACCAACTCCATGGAGCTGACTCTCGACAACTTCGAAGCTGTGTTCTACCACGGGCATGAAACATAAAATGGTGGCACCGCAGATAGTAGCAGAGATAGGACGTGTTCATCTGCTCTCAATGGCAAGTGATGGTCGTTGCTGTGAAAGTGAAATGGGGGATCAGTCACAGTCACGTGATGGATAGAAAGGGGTACCTGAAAGCGAAAGAAGAACGAATACAAGTTTCTAATCACTAAAGGGAATTGAACGATTCAAAGGCCGAGGTACCAGTAGCCTTTGGTATACACTTGAACTACCAATTACAACTCAAAAAATTCAATACAATCATCTCATATCCGACTACAAAATATCGAGTCCTCGAATTCAACCAAAGAAACACTACTGCCACATTTGCTCAAGACTTCTTAATGTATTGAATATTGCCTGTCAGCTCTGTGCTGATGATGCTGTGCTGTAAGTCATGTGTGTGAGAGAATCCGAAAGGGGACTGTGGCCTGAAGGCGCTGAACTTTACATTCTCTATCGTGAGGGTTCCTGGGCGGTTCCTGGCGCAAGGCTGACACCTTCCTGTTGAAACCCGAGAGCCAGCAAACCCTAATAATGCACACAGCCCAGCCAACGCCTACCACCTCTCCTCTTGAGATCAAACAGTCAACAACTCTCAAATCACATCAACCCTCCCATACAGTCAGCTCAGGCGGGGGACGCTCGCCCTTTCTAGCCTGCGGTAAATTCGATGATTGTTCTCCTTCTGCCTCCGCTCCTGGCTTTGGCTGGAGAGAAAACATAGCACCCGAAGCTATCGACCACTGCGTTTTCTTCTAAACAAACAGTTTTGTCTTAAAGGAGCTGTTGGCTTGTATACTTAAATTTTTCATACTAGAAGTTGAATCATTCATCTGCAGCACAGCAATTTCACCTCACTGGTCTGCAGGAACTCAATTCCGTACTTGTAGCAACAAAAATGGCTCCGGAATACCAGGGTGGTCTTCGTGGCCCAAGGTTGAAGCCAGTGCTGGAGCTCGCGGCCTTCGCCTAAAGTGGTAATTCGTTGCGGCCAATGGAGTGCAGGCTCCAGGAAGAGCAAGGGTATATAAGGTCGCTCTGCCCTGCTGGAAGATTCGTTCTATTAAGTTCCTCGACATCCATCAAGATACTTTATAATGGACTGCTCATAGAGAAGCTCTCAAAGATTCACTTCCCCATGGAAAGAACTCAAAGGAACTGGATTTTGAATTATCTAGCTCTCCCAGAGATGCTTTGTTACTGCAATCTATCTATCACGTCACGTATTTCTGTCATTGATACGAGCATTATTTCATACAAAGATGTCTTCTTATCCATCGTCAACTTGTGCCAATAAAGGCTCTGACACTATGTAGGCTCTCCTTCGTCATTCTTATTACCATTCCAAATCCCTTTTGCTATTCCCTTGGCATGGCCTTTGCTGACATCTCTATTCCAGGTCTAACTCCAACTACTTGCCTTCTTCGATTGGCAAAGAGCTGCACAGCAAGTCCATGTCCAAGCATTTGCCTTCTAAACGAATGGTCAAACCACCCAAATTATCGTCCTCATTCAATCCCAAAACCAAATCGAAGTTCAAGTCTTCAAGCAAGCATGAGACCGACGAACATATCTGCGATGTCTTCTTCGCCTTCAGCATCCAACCTCAAACTTACGTTGACGGCTGCTCCTCCTTTTTCAACCAATTTTCCAATTGCAACTACTCAATTACACGTTTCATGACCGAAGACATTCGACGCGTTCCAGCAGAAGTATTACCTCGTTGCAAGATACCATTCACGCCCACACTACGTCCAATAGCTCTACCCCGATGACATCGAGGCCATGTTCTATCGAGACTGAAGCATCAAGATGAACAACTGAGAAGGAAGAACCTATGGCGCCGAGGAAAGGGAAAGGTGATAACACAATCGACTACTCCCATTGCCCTTCTGAATTCTAATGTCGGAACGGGGACCTGCACTTAGCTCCGGATTTCGAATCGACAATTTCACCCAAAGTGAAGGCAATAATAATTGTCACCTCCACTGGTATATAAGAGCTAGCCCTTGGATAGGAGGTCTCTTACTACTACTGGGGTAGATCAATTTCAGGGGTAGTCACGTGGCAAAGAGTTCCAAGGTGAGAGAGACAGAGACTACGCCACAGCATGCGTCCAAGTGGCATGTAACTTCAACAGTTTGAGTATGTAAATGGGGTGCACCGAACAGAACCTCGGAACCTAATTAATCGCATATAATTTCTTGCAGCTTCGTAGTCATTCTTCCTCCCAATGAATATTATTCTCCTCTCGATATCTCGACAACTCCTCATGCCTCTCTATTGTCGACAATATATCGCTTGCATACGCAGTCGGCATAATAAAAACAATCCTTGAAGCTAGTCAGCCTCCATCTGACATTCATTACAGTCACAAGGAATTATCTTACATTGATATGAGAGCAATCAAAGTTGGGAAGCCCCTATAGTTGAGGAAGCCCCAATCACGGTACTGATAATCATTCACAGCTATAACTATACTGCTGATGCCCCATGCGATACATTTAAGAGCGTTGTAGTAGAGGTAGAATTTTGGGCTGAAGGCGATATTGCAGTAAAATGTGTGTGCTGTGAAAACGAGGACTTCGAACCTGGTTTCAACGAGGGTGCAGATGGAAAGAAGGTATACAAAAATTTGCTCCCTGTTTCTGTGGTCAGCCCTTGATACTTCTTCCTTCGGATGTTAGAGTTATAGACAGTGCCAGAAGGTGGAACTTCGGATAGAGGGTGATTATTCAGGAACGTGTGCCCCTTCCATGGCGTTACAAGAGCCACAAATAGAATAGAAATACATACATGAGAAATACTTGAATACTCTCGTATGAGGTAATAAGATCAGCTGTCAAGAGAAGGAAGTGTAGCCCCATCTAGATGAACTGCAGCCCCAGAACATGCTCAAAACCCAGACATTGAAATGATGCACGTCACGGCTGGGAGGACGTAGAAGTGGCGAAGTGGAAGATATCTTGCGACATGGTACCATACTATTACAATATAGACTGCTCAATCTTCTCGATGTCCGGCGAGAGGAATGGCCCAGTTGGAATAATGTTCCGTTGAATATTAATATTAATATTTCCTGTACAAGCCGAGCTTGCTACTAAGTCGTTTCAATATCTTCATCCAACGATCGTTGTCGAAACAAGTACCATACACGCTCGATTTATTAGGGCCACGGTCGCACCCTAGCCTCGTCTCCCAAACCCTACGTTCGGGATAAAAATACTGCAAAACAAAAATTCAGCAGATGAGAAAATGATGGATTTAACTGTTGAGTGAGCTCTGGGCTGAATAGCATAAGTGGTAAGGCAGAGGCGCGGGGGAAATTTTGGTGTTGATGGTAGGCTTTTATTCTGCTGTGATGGATGGCAAGCAAAATAGCTTTGGACGAAGTACAGGGCCTTCGGCGGCACGGTCCATGCTGCGCTAGATCACTTGTACTTTTTCAGGCTGTGGGTTTCAGGCCTTTGCAAGCGAACAGCCATAGAAATTGCAGACGGCTGCACCAGATCTCACACACAGCCTCAGCATCGGTATCGGGGCCATCACTGGCTTTCCACAGCCTTCTCCCCACAATACCCATGCATGCATCTCATGGCCCACAAAAACCGCATCATTCCGTGTGATTTATGTTTGTACTCTTACTCGCGTTCACCGGACAATGTCTCAACCTCAAAATGCCCCACTACTCGTGGAAGCTGCAGATAACGCTACGAAAAATCGTCCAAAATTTGACAATGTTCTAAAATGTAAACAATGCTCAGGCAAAGGTTCAAGGTTGGGGGAGACTTCTCCACGCCTCAGGATTAGCTCTTGTTCTGGCATGTTCTGACCTTGAGATGTGCACTGTGCCTTCATTGAAGGAGGCAAATGTTCACTAGCAATCGTATATCAAGACAAAGTCTGTCGAGTGTCAATAGTAGCCTGGAATGGCTTTCTACAACACATACGGTTCTAATGCAATTTCGTTAGCGCTTCTACTATAATGACCTAGTACAGGTCGTCCGACGCTGGTATCCGGGAAGGAAGACCTCGGACCTCGGAATAGAACACGGGAAATTCTGCATTCAACACGGCGAGCTTTTCCTTTTTCTTTTCTTTTGCCTTGAAAGGCGACAGTGGGTGCTCGAGGACGACCGCGACGCGATGAAGGTTCTGCTATAAACGGCGGCATATCAAAGTTCAGAATTATGATAGAGTTCATAAACTCTAATTCTGAACCCCAATTCCAATTCCGAATTAGAATTCAGAATTATCTCAATGCCGAATTTCGCAATGAAGAAGGTTAGACCGGAATGAATATTATATTGTGTAACCTGGGGTGGCTTGGCTTGGCTTCGCGAGTCAGAATATGGCTGAAGCGAACCCAATTCAGTAGGTGGAGTGGCACCGAGTGAGAACGGACATTAGCGTCCCTAACGGACATGCGCATGCCACTTGTCAGAGCATTTGGTCCTTCAAAATCCCTCATGAGGCTCTGTTAGTCCGTACTGGTATCATAGTTGTGTTCGAACCACTGCGTACCCCGCCACTAGTCCGCTGCCTTCCCACAAGGCTACCACAATGTCTACACCCCGTTGTAAGCATGTCTCTGTGGGCTTTCTCGACCGCTCTTTTCTCGAACTTTGACCGCAGCAAAAAGGATAATGATAGTTGGCTGCCTTTCGTCGCAGCGACATTATCGTCATCGTTGACAAGCCGTTCAAGAGGCACGTTGAACTGTACAGCCATGTTGCAGGGAGCGGTACTCGATTTGCACGAGCTGACCAGGGTGCATTGGCAGGGCCTATCACGACCGCCTCAATTTGAGAAGCGTTTTAGATGGCAAGACTAATCTAGACGTGGCGTATGCATGTTTAATGAAGGCCTGCGCAATGATCTTAGCACGTCAGAACCGAACGGAATCGCAGGTGCATTGGACGCAGGTGACTAGCACTGATCGAACCAGCAACTTTTACGAGGGGGGCGCACTTCCGGGTTCTGACCGGAGGTATCGACCTGGTACGGTCCGAATGAGAGAAATACTTGGAGATGTGTTCCACAAGGGACTGATCCTTCTGATCCCCGAACCCACGCCTGGTGTCACACCGTTTTTCCTGCTGAAAAGTGGTTTGGATGCTTCGTTTTGTCGTCAGATTCCCTATCCTGCAGAGAGATTCAGGTCAATTGCTGTGGGATTAGCCATTCAAACGAGAGTGTTCTCATGTTTCCAGGTTAGTGGCTTGGATGACTCGTAAAACGGTGGTCAGCCTGCTTTCCTGTGGTGCAGCGCAGTCTCCCAATACCTTGATACTGAACCTGTTACTTCACAGTTGCAGCATGGTGTTCTTACTTTTGTTAATTGGTGGCGAGTCAGCCCACGACACCGCTGTCTTCGCCGTTGAGGGTGAGCTCTATAAATCAGCCTCTGTTCACCCGGTTCCAGCTCTGTCAGAAGCACTTGTCCTGTACTCTATAAATTTCCTCATCATAACACCTCACGTGTCTACAAGTCCCTCCATCTTTTTCAGCCTTACCCAAGATGTCTTCCTCTCCGTCCTCAACTTGTGCCACTCACGGTTCAGTGAAGAGGTACTCCTCCCCTGGAGAGCCATGAGCAAGTATAGCTGACCACAGATATCGGCAGAGCTCCCATGGTCTCGAGACCACGAATATCTCTTCACCCCGGCCCAAGTCCAAGACCAAGACCAAGTCCCGCCACGGAGACACTCCTTCCAAGGTTATCTCATCCAAATCTCAACAATCAGAACACCAACCATCAAACCTCCTCCCTAATCCTTACCCCTAACGATCGTCCCTCTCATAACGAAAACTCCTCGATCTCACAGCTCGACACCTCACAACTCAACCAAGTATCCACTTCCACCTCCCTCATCCTCCCCACCTACGAAGCCCCAACCCCTGACTTAGGCCCTGAGAACAACTACTCAATAACGCGCTTCATCTCCTCCAACCATGACGCAACTCCCCTCACCTATTATCCCACCAAAGAAATTACTCGAAGTCATGCTAGCTCTATGAAAGCATATCTTGAGGACTTCAATGCGGCGTTTTATCGAAGTGAGACTTGCAGGTATGGAGGATGATGATGCTAAGTATGGATGGAATAGGATCGACAAGGATGATGTGGAGGCCAGGATAGTTTTGAGGGTTGTCTGAGAATAGATTGCTGATGCAGCGGTAGGATTCATGACGGGGCGGGATGTGTGGGGATTTTGAAACTTCTCAGCCGGCTTGGAGAGGGGATACACAGATCTTTCTGAGGTCTAGATATTGAGGTTGGGGATGTTACAGGAAGGAAGAGTAACTCGAGTTGGGGAGACTTGAAGGAATAGGACATGTTCTTGAGTTGGTGGGGAATTGAACCACCCAACTGCCTTGTCTCAAAATTCGACAACAATTTTCTAAGGCAGGACTCAGTGCAGTCACGTGGTCAACAAAGAAAATTAGAGGGGAGGCACTGGATCCATCCTGCAGCACTCCAATCATTGCCGAATTGAGATATTCATACTTTAGGGTGATCTCCACTGGGAGGCCAAGGATGAGAAGAAATTGATTCCACATTATCATTGAACATTACACTACCCAACACAAAATGCATACCCAAGTGTATGTTCCCCAAAACTCCTTGCTAAACGCAATACAAATCAAGTACTCATCGTGCTCCGGGTATTGTGAGGGTATAAGGCAACTGCCCCCTTTCATTCGTGGTGCTCAGCCGAATCATACTCCCCTGACTCGAAGATCTCAAACTCTCGCTCGAGCTCTCATTGTTCCCATTATACGGCCTTCTGCTCTGCGCAAAGCTGTTCATGCTCGGTGACCGCGACACGGTGGGTCGCGTCTGACTTTTCCTGCTCTTGCGACTTCGAGGCGTGGCGGGCGCTGTGCTGAACTCGGGTCTCTTCGCGGGAGAAGAGCCAGTGCCAACACGTCGAGAGGGAGCTGTTCGAATTGTGCCTTCACTGCCACTGCGAGTACTGGGTGTGTGCATAGAGGTGATAGAGCGACTTCGTGGAGTGGATGTTGAGGAGACGTCATCGTCGATATCGCTTTCTGGAGGGTCGATGTCAAGACTTGCTAGGATGGCGGGGCTGAGCGGTTGGATGTTGCGGAGCAGATCGGCAAATTGGGCCATGAGGTGGCGGAATTCTGGCTCGGTTAGAGGTTGCGGGGAGAAGCGGGCCTGCTCGTAGGCAGCGAGGAAGTCGGTAGTTGGAGCTGTGAGCACGCCAACGCTGGTGAGATGGCCGATGTAATCGCGGAGACCCATGGCTGCTGGTCGTTGCAGTAGGTCTACGGCGCGTAAATCTGGCATTGGTGGAATGGAGATTGACTCGGGGTCGGGGGGTGCCATGGAGACCGCTCTGGCTTCGATGAGATGGGGTAGTTCCAGGATGACAGTGGTGTATTGCAGGTTCGGTAGATCTGGCGACGTTGGTGATGACCATCCATTGTGTGCAATGTCTCCCCACACAGGTTGATAAGGTGGCATTGCCACAGTATGTTCATCCTTCTCCGTATCTGTACGCTGCCTGTGTAGAAATAACCGCTCCCTCTTCTTGCCCTTTTCAACCGGCCCCGGTTCTGCTTCAGGTATTATGACAACTGCATCCCTTGTACCAGGCTCATTAACAATAGTCGGTGGTTGGGAAGCTATGCGTGGCCGAGAATCCCAAGCAATGGCAGCACTTCTGCGTAGACCAGTCTCAATCATTTTCCTAACACTCTTGCTCACTTCGCCCTTCTCTATTGGTATCCATGTCTTCGGTATTCCCTGTAGAACTGATTTATTGGTATACAATCTGGAAGCGTATATGAGGATCGCGAGGAGAACGGTGAGAAAGTAACATCCTGCAATGACGAATGCATTATAAAGCTGGTCGTTGTTGAGGGCTTGTCGGATCGCATCGGCGGGTGTAATGAGAAGGAGAGCAAGGAGGACGATATTAAGGATTGTGAAGCATGTCGTGTAGAAGATGCGGAAGAGTAGACGACCGTTCATGGCGCAACATTGTCTGCAAGAAACTTGAGGCTCAAGCAGAATCAGTCAGACAAGGGCGCTCATCAGGCTGAGTTTCGTTGGCCGGTTACACTTGCTGATTGAATGAAGCATTAATCGATGCGATTGGGAATACTCGTGGGCTGCATCCAGTATGGGGTGTGCGATAAGCAAAGATAATAGGTGAGTTTCAACGATGGATGTTTGAAAGCTGACAACCCGGTATTTCGCTTAAGATGCGGAACGCTAAGTGCAAAGAGGAATTTGTGCCCCAGAATTCTCCACCAAAAAAAGCCACTTTTTTTCATCCAAACACTAAATAACTGCCATTCGCGTTAGTATCTAGAAGAGGAAGCTCCCATTGCTTTTGAAGCATCCCGCCACCACCTATGGGCTTCTACTTCGCATGAGGCCTTGGGCAGGTGACGTCGCCTGCGCCGAAGCAACCCTTCAGTGCTTCCAGCCTTCCGCAGACCGATTGGTGGCCAAACGCCGAGGCTACGCCATGGACGTCTCTCCGCAGAAAATCAGCAGCCAGCGGTCTGACCGACTTCTGTTGTCCTTATCTTATGACAATACAGAACAACGATTGAAGCCGCTTCTATGAGACACTCAAAGTCACTTTTTTACGGCCAATCATCAAACCACGTGCTATGGATGATTACGCCATGGATGCAACGTTCCTGTTATCTGAGATTGGATTTTCCTATGGCACGTGGCCATTCGCCAGCCTCGTCTGCCAGCCTGATTGAGCAGCGATCATATCGTAAGTGGCACATGTGGAAGGCTTGATGGCAACGGGTATCGGCTGGAGTGGCACCGTGGCTGGAAGTGCTTATTTCCCCAGATACTTCGCGATAATGAACAAAATCGACTGCAGAGGGGAATTCTGAAAATCGACTGTCATGGCATTTTGACAGTTCTGACCATTTGGCCAAGCTCGACTGGACCCTGGACCCTGGACTGACAGTACCGCGCGCCGGCGTTATGAGTCCAAAGTGGGGTTTTGCCTCGAGTTCAAAAATTCTGCGAATTCCACAATCCCTGTTTCTACCTGGCACAAGATCAACAACCTTCCCCATTTTAGGCCTCTAGATCCGATGACTTGGTGCTATCACTCACAATAGCCTATCATAGCCGTCGTGATGCAGCCAGGACAAGGAATGTCGACGATCTGACCCCTACTTGTGCCCGCTCTTTCAGTAGCCCGCAAACTCGACGTTCCAATGCGACCAATCTGGATTCTGGGCCTTATGGGAGATTAGGTAGGTAGATAAAGTAAGCTTCGGCCCCTCCGAAGTTTTCTTCTTGTCCTTCCTCCCCCTTTCTCTTCTATTTCAACTCTCGCAGAAGCCAGGAAGTTCAATTCTGCCCATCCACTACCTCGACAAGATGTCGTCCGACTACTCAACACCTCACCTCGCTGCGAAGGATGACTATCCTAAGGACAGCGAGAAGGTTGCTTTGGAACGAGAAGACTCGATTCAAGGCCCTTCAATCGGCGAAGGCGTAGACATCTTAGGGGAGCAATCGATAGACCCAGCGCTTAACGCAAAGATGCACATTGTGAACAACGTGAGGAAACACTCTCACAAGCGCCTCTCCTTCAGAATAGCTTTCCAATTCGTTCAAAGCTGTTCAATGGCTGCAGATGGCTTCTCAGACTTGAACCACTCCAAAAGCTAATTCTCAACCCAATGCGACCCATGATCTGTACTAATACCCCATGTGCCCTAGGCAATTGACGAAATTGGCTTTACACCCTACCACTGGAAGGTAAGAAAATGCTAGAGCCATTTCTACATCTAAGCATGAATACTGACTCCTGTCTAGCTATTCATCCTCAATGGCTTTGGGTAAGATTCATTTCATCTCGCAGTCACCAAGCGGCTGCTGACGTTGTGCTCTGCAGATATGCCGTCGACTCATTGCTCCTCCTACTGCAATCGGTCATTGCAACCCCAGCCGGATACGAATTTCAGCCATCTTATAGTCGGGCTCTCACCATTGCTGTCTATGTAGGCATGTTTCTCGGCGCCTTGTTCTGGGGTATGAGCGCAGATATTATTGGACGTCGATTCGCATTCAACATGTCTCTGTTCATTTGCTCCATCTTCGCAACCGTGGCTGGTGCTGCACCAAATTGGCCAGTCCTCGCAGTCTTCATTGCATTGTTAGGCTTTGGCGGCGGTGGAAACCTCATTCTCGATACAACTGTTTTCCTGGAATATTTGCCATCGAACAAGCAATGGGTTCTGAGTACGTATATCGCCTATAACCTACCTATAAACTTGCGCTTGGCTGATTTTGATCAGCATTCCTTGCTTCTTGGTGGGGACTGGGACAGGCAATCACAGGTTTCATTGCGTGGGGATTCTTGTGTAAGTACTGTATTCTATTTTCTGGTGGACGACCACTAAGATCCAATAGCTCCTCTAAAGTGGAACTGTCCGGATCCAATTGACAGCAAGACCGGTCTCCAAACATCCATCTGCACAAGAGATAGCAATATGGGATGGCGATACGTTATGTACACTGCCGGAGCCTTGGTCTTCGTCATGAGCGTTGCTCGAATCACGGTTATTCGCCTCAAGGAGACCCCCAAATATCTTCTTGGGGAAGGAAGAGACGCCGATGTTGTTGCTGGGTTCCAAGCCATGGCTATGAAATACAACCGACCTTGCTCCATCACTTTGGAGATGCTGGAGGCTTGTGGTCCGATCCAGGGCACGCACGGAAATAGCAAGTTTTCTGTTTCGGAATTGACTGTCCATCTCCGAGGACTGTTTGCCACGAAAACAATTGGCCTTTCGACTTGCTTGATTTGGCTTTCTTGGACGCTTATCGTAAGTTTTCCCCTTGGAAACCCGGAGGATCTCTCTGACTTGATTCTCAGGGTCTCGCATATCCTCTGTTCTATGTTTTCCTGGGAAGCTATCTCACGACACGTGGTGCAAATTTTGACGTCTCAACGTACGACTCATGGAGGAACTATGCCCTCGTTAACATTTCCAGTATTCCAGGCCCGATGTTGGCGGGATATATGGCGAACTGGAAAGTCCTCGGACGTAAATATACCATGGTCATCGGTGCCTTGCTTACTATGGCATTCTTCTTCGCATACACCCAAGTCCGCACGGAAACCCAAAACGTAGCCTTCAGCTGCCTCATTGGCTTCTGTCTGAATATCTACTACGGGACGCTCTACGCCTATACCCCTGAGGTCTTGCCTTCTGCTCATCGTGCTACCGGAAATGGTGTTGCTGTGGCATGTAACCGTGTCATGGGCATCTTGTCGGCAGTCATTGCAACTGTGGCCAATACGGCTACGTCAGTCCCGATTTACATCTGCGCTGCACTGTATGTTGCGATGGCAGCTGTGGCTATTGCCTTCCCATTCGAGCCTTATGGCAAGAGAAGTTCTTAAGCTAAGTATAGGTGCGGGTCTAAGGTGAGGAATTGGGAAGGCGGGGATGCTGTCGGGATCAACATGCCTATGGGCTCCGGCACTAGGCTCGTTCAACATGAGCTTAGAACAGAAGAATTTATGATACCATGACGATGAATGATTGAAGGACCATCATGCCCCTGTCCCGGACATTCGAAGATAAGCTGGGGTAATCCGCAACTGGGGAACATACGTAAGCTTTAGGTGAACCCAATCTCACAGCCACGTCTCGTTGTAAAATACCGAACAAAATCCATTGAAAAGTCTATTTTCTTCTAGAGCTTTGGAAGCTCTTCTTTCACGTCCAAAGAAACTATCTGCGGTTCTGTGATAGAGTCTGTGCCCTCCAGCAGCAGCCACATCCGATCTCCCCGATTCGTGACAGTCCGTCTGGGGTATTTTTAGGATCAAGAACCCTGCCGCGTTTTTCGCGATTTGTGTCTCAACCTGCACATCAACCAAACTAAATCTTCTTCCAATGCACTGCTTCCAGAGAATTTCACGATAAAACGAGTTTTGTCGTACGAGGACTAATTGTATCGATAATTGACTGATAGTTCCTTCGACAGAGGCCACAGTTGCCAGTCCAGCCTTACTCTTCAGGCGCAGACGTCACTGTAGGGTAGCGATAAGGGTTGCTCTGAACTGGCACCTTCACATGCTCATCCCCCACCATCTGCTCTCGGACGAAATTGATAGAGCATCTCTTGAAACGCTTAATCTTCTCGACGGGTACGATACGAGAACGACGACGAGACTTGAGGGGGCTGCGATCGCGAGATGAGTCTGCTGCGAGGTCGTTGATCCCACCCTTTTTCTACGACCGCTCGGGCACCTGCAGCATTCAAGTCACAAAGGGCTGGAGTATCAATCTATTCTTCCCAGAGAATGTTTTCCTATCTTCGACCTCACCGGCGCACGCCGTCGAACCCTACATCACCTGTGCCCGAACAATCGCATTCTTGGGAACCGCCTACACAACCGCTGCTCGAACACGCACATCCTCAACGCTATCAAGATGCTGCCTCCCAAGACTCGCAAACGAATCTTGCCATCCCTCCTCTCCTGCCTTCAATTGCGCGAGTGTCGTCCGCCGGATATGAACCCACGACTGGAAACAGGAATTCAAAGTCAGGGTTATATGAGCGGGATTCAAGGCCACAGCATTGGGAGGCATCGAAGGGAGATAGACGCGGCAGTGACATAAACACGTTCAGCAACCATCCAAGAATACCAGCTGCAGGGACACAGAGACCAGAGTCAGCTGGGAATGCGGCTCCTACGAAATATACGAGTTTTCAGAATACGAGCAGGCCGCCAACTAGCTTCACCCACGAAATGCCTTCAAGGCAACCGCCACAACCGCCTTCTGAACAGGCTATGCAGTTTGTCACAGCAGCAGATCTACAAAGTAAGCCTTTACCTACGAGCAGGCGACCCACGGGTGCAAGGCTCCCTAGTCCTCCGCCATACGTGTCAAATCCGGTCTCGACGTTCGAGCCGGCCCAGCCAAGATCTGGGAAGGCAAGGCTGAATCTTTTGAATCCAATGTCACTTCTGGCTCGACGGAGGACTCCTCAAGCTATTCCACAGCTTTCAGCAGAATCACTTGCGACGAACCGGACGAATGATTTCTCAGCGACTTTTGATCCACGGATACGAGGGACTGTTGTTCACGATTTCAGTGCTCCGAGAGGACCGAGAAGGAACGTCTCATACAATGATGCAGAAAATGCGAACAATGGGCAGAGATCATATCAACGAAGTCCCAATCCTCAATATGTCGAAGTCAATACGGATGATAATTCGAATGGGCCATGGAGTGGGGGAAACCACACGCCAGTCTTCACAGAAAATTTTGAGGAAGAGCAATACCCAGCTGCCGGACCCCATGTGCGAAGAGCAAGTGATTTGTCTGATTTACCCTTACCGAAGCCTCCTTATGCCAAAGGCGCTCAAAAACCGGTAGACCAGAATCCGATATCGAAAAGCAATGAGGCTCCACCAGAGCAATTTCAACCACCGAGGAAGACAAGTGATCGAAAGCCAGTCTCTGAAGTTGGACCTCCAGTACCACCGAAGATCGAGGGAGAGGTACCTCAGCCCAGACGTGTATCGATAGATCCTGGTGCTACGCCACCGAAATCGACTGCGAGTTCGAAGAAAGGACGTTCGCGAAATGTTTCAGAGGTGTCGGCTAAAGATGTCGGTATTTCGGGGCTTCCAAAACATATGAAGAGCACTTCTTCGAGGTTCAGTTTCGATATGATAGGCGCTGCTGAGCAGGAAAGGCTGCTTGAAGATCGTCATCGACAGCGGGCTTTGGAGAAGAAGAATGAGAAGGGGGTTGATCCATACGAGGAGGGAGAGGACGAATTTGATTATGATGATATGATGGATGATGACGGGCTGGAGGAAAGGATACCTGGTGTCAATGCTGATCTGGAGGAAGAGGATGACATGGAGGGACTACCCGATGACGACGATGGCTTAGAAGAGAGGACACCTGGCGTCAATGCTGATGCAGAAGAAGAAGACGAGGGGATTCTTGATGACAGAGAGAATGTTGCAGGTTTTACCTTTCAGCAATCTGCCTTGGCGTCCCCAATGAGTCCGTACACTCCTGGGATGGTGAGCACGCCACGCGATGCCAACGGGGAAGTCATCGGGTTTGCCTTCACCAAGGATTCTCCCTATATCCCAATGGCCCAAGATTCGACCGCATCTCTACCAATATCTCCCAATACTAGAGTATCTGCCCTTGGTACAAGTCTTCAAGGCCTAGGGCTTCAAGGTGTGGAGACGAATAGTCCTGCTGAAGTCGGAGGACAAGAAAGCAACCACGTTGATATTCCCGAATTCCCTCAAGCATCCGAGATCGATGACGATGACCTGTACTTCGATGATGGGATCATTGATGACCTTGGAGATGGTGACGATGCCATTGAATTCGACGAATCTATTTTCGACAATGTTGACACTGATCAATATGGGAGACCGTTGAAATCATTTTCGTCTCTTCCGACGCTCTACTCTCCTCCCACCTTGACCACGGATCCATCACCATCATTCAACAAGATCCCCGAAGCCGACGAAAATAACCTCAAATCCCCCGATGTCATCGACAGTGCGGTCTCACCAGGCACCATCCCACCCGTCGACGCCCTCGTTCCAAAACCCTCAGTCATCGGCCACCACCTCAATTCTACCGCCGCACCCTCTCAAGTCTTAACCCAAGACACCCTCGCCGCCTACCAATCCGCCCTCGCAGCAGCGGCTCACGCCGCCGCTGCCAACGGCAAATTCAATCGACGGGACAGCACACCACCAGACGCGCTCTCCCCGTCCTCCCAAGACGAACCACACCCTGGTCTAATCCCCGACTCCTCACGAACCTCCCACTATGAGCCCTTCTCGCCTTCCTACGAACTAGAAGATGATTTCGATTACGACGATGCGCTAGAAGACGACCCCATCATTGCTGCTGCAAACGCGGAAGCGCTTGCCAATGACAGCGATGGCTTTTACGGGCAGGAATTCGGATTTTATTCTGCGCCTGCTGCGTCAGAAGCTGAATACGCCAATGGCGGATATTTTGGACCTAGAGGGGTAGAAGGCGTGAATCGTAGCACAAGCGGAAGAGTCGCGAGTAGAGAACCGAATTTGACGCCTATCACTGAACGCTCCGAATACTCGAATCGTAATAGTTTTATGAGTTTGAGTATGCATGGACCTGGCAACGTCACTTCTCTCGGCCTGGCACAGTTGGCGGGTATGTTAAGCAACCAAGAGTACGAAGGAGACATGAGTCTTAACGCGCTCCTCAAACTACGTCGAGGTGCATGGGGCGGAAGTCAGGCGAGTCTCCATTCTAGTACAGGCAGTCCTAGAAGTGCTGGTGGAGCAGAGGATATGAGCCCAGTTGGCGGCTTGCCGCCTTGGGCTCTGGGCGGCGCTGTGAATCTTCCGCAGGATAGTGCTGGTGGGAGACATAGGAGGCAGAACTCGGGATATAGTATTGGGGCGCTGAGTGAGGAGGATGCTAGTGGGATGCAGAGTGAGGATGAGAGCGCGCCGGGGAGTCCGACCTTGACTATGGCAGGGCCTGCGAGGGCTCCGCCTCCACCTCCTGTTCCTGCTGACACATCGAACGTAGGTCAAGGGGGGAAAGAGAAGGAGAGAGAAAACCGCAGCCAGAGCCCGAAGGAGAAGGAAAAAGATGAGAAGGGAATTAGGAAACATAGATATACGGGGAGTGCCGAGAGCATTAGTTATTTGAAGGAAGATGATCCGTTGAGCCCGACGGGCGAGAGATGGGTGCTTGAACGCAGACGCACCGCGGAGAGTGGGGAAGTGGAGTTTTTGGGGCGGGAGGTTGTTAGTGGTGGTCGGATATAGTACCTCACATACAAAAGCGAGATGAAATATATGGTATTATACCCTGTGACCGACATGGCATACGGTGAGGTTTGGGTGAGATTGATTTTTGGGCGTGTCAAAGAGTGATCTGACATGATGTAGAATATGTTTCGGTCATTTCTACTCCAAGTGGAGACTAGAGACTACCTCAAACTTGAGTTCTTAGGAAAGTTCTCCTCAGTAATCGGAAGCTTGCGATCGTTCTTCTCTTTCGTTTGGCTACCCCTTTTGCCTCAAGCTCCGTCTATCACGTGATGCCCCTGAACCCCTCGCTCTCATCATCGGCAATTACTTGCCATTGAGCATCCATAAAGTGTACACGTATCGACTTATGGTCCTCAACGCGGTATCTGTTCAGTATTTGTGTCAGCAAGCCATATGTTCTGAGTGCGTAGCGATGAGATTACCTTTCTTGTCTCGTCTTGTCTCTTATTTCAGCTCTATTTGTAGGAGCCATGCTTTATCTTTTATTATTGATAGAATATCGCGTCGAAGTTATCGAGGTATGTCTTCATGGCGGTAGTATGAGCTTGGATGGTGTCTTCAATTGAGACGAAGGTGTCTGCATCTGGGAGAAGGTCGATGGCTTCGGCGGTGAAGCGTGTGAGGGAGTAGTCGCACTCTAATGTTGTGTCGTGGAAGGAGGGAGGACGACGTCTTGGTAGAAGTAGTGCCTCCACGTTGAGACTTAGACTTAGCCTTCGTATGGGGTGATGAAGTCCTCGTGGTAGGGTGGGAACTGCGTGGGAACTCGACCGTCAGTAACACTCGACGAGGGGGTATCTGGAGAGGGAATTCCACAGGGGATATTGGGTGCGATAACTCTTCACTGAACCATGCGTGGCACATGTGGAGGATGGATTGGAAGACATCTTGGAGTCAGGCTTGAGAGATCTGACAAGGACTTTTGAGTAAACACGTAGCGTGATGTACGTTTTTGGATTGGGAGAGCTTGGTGGTAGACTTAAATCAGGAGTGAGTCTTTTCCGGATTTTAAGATGATTTGTGCCGAGACCAGGACACTACCCCCAATGCCACTGATGGCCAAAAAACGGGACCAATATATTATTCTCTAAATCGATTGAAGAAATCGGAAGACTTTTCTGCATTGCACCGAGTACGAATGCTCATTCCAGCTTGAACATCGAAATTTGAATCAGATCCCAACTTCACCGTGTGATTCACAGCCACGCAAAAAAATTTGATGGGATTGGGAATAAACACCTAGTAAAAGTTAAATATTCCTTTAAGACTATAATTTAACTATAGGCCAAGCACGCTAATAGACCCCTTCTTCCCCCTCCCCGCTAGACTTAGCACAGCGCTAGCCCGTTGTAGTTAACCTAGGCGGCCTTACTCCACTAGCTCAAGCCACGCTAGCCGCTACTACTACCACAGCCACTATGCCAGCTCTCACATAACATTATCATAATCCTAGGCTTATAAAGGGAGTAGACAGCTAGCCTCGGTAGCCTTCCCTCTATTATAGCGCTTAATAGTATATATAGGAGCCGCTAGTGCACTCTATCTAAGCATTAATACTACTTAATGTAAAAAGTGATTATTAATAAGATTATAGCTAAGGTTAAGAATAATAGCAATCAGGAGGTGATTAAGATAGTTATAGAGGCTATAGAGCAAGAGCGCGTCTATATGAAGGCCTCCCTTAATAAAGTTATCAAGGGGATTAAAGACACGCGAAAGAAGACATAAGGGTAGTAAGATTAATATAAAAATTAGTATAGAAGTTAATAATTTAGCTCTATATAATATCTATATACTATATTATAACTAGCACAGCTTAGGAGTATAGTAAAAATAGCGCACGCTGTACACACTGTACAGGCTGTATATACGCTATAGTACAGGCTCGCCTCACTATATTTTTAGGGCTGTTTAGCGCACTTGCGCCAGCTAAATTTTAGGGCCTCGCCACGCATACAACCCTAGGCCAAATCGCCTGAAACTTAAATACGCAAGCTACCTATACATGACTGTTAAGGTCATGCAATATAGGGTCATTGATAGTATCGTGCGAAGGGTCACCGGGCGATTTTGTTAGGGTGATATTAACGGCCGATTACAGCATTAGCGGGGTCATCGGCGGATCCGCCACGCAAGCGCCCCCTCAGATATCTGCGTGATATCTGGAGTTCAGGATTAACCGCTGGGACTGATCATCAGGTGCTGACTATCAGGTGCTAGTTATCGGGATTGACCAAATAGCTAGAGCCAAGCTATAGATATAAGGGAAGGATTAAACTCTATAGGAAAGGGTAGAGATTTTGAATCGAAGCATTTTTGAGCCTATTTCAGACTAGCGCCATATGCACCTCAGTATCAGGGTACTCATAACAACAACGACGAAGACATCCAAACAAGCGTCATGAAACTGCAAGTAGATCAAGTATGTAATGTGCAGGAGGGTCTTAAAGAACTGCTAAGAAGCGTTGGCATCAGAACTACGGAGGAGATATACCATATAATCCCCACGGCAATCACAAAAGCTGCCTTCGCGTCCAACAAACAATGAGTAGATCAACTTGCGCTTCACTTCTTGGTGAACCAGCCGACCCCTGAATCCGAAGGACACAAAACCACTACAAGCAACCAATGCGATACAGAACGTCGAAATAATCAAACCCCTTTTGCCCTCTCACCAAGGCCGTAAAGTATCTGTTCGTGTAGGGGATTCTATTCTTCGGCATTTTGCTTAGTGTCCAAATCCTGCCGTCTATGGAATGGCAACACTCCACCTATCCTCTGCAGGCGTGTACAGGGGTTGCGGGACAGCGCAGTAACTGGTTTCTTTACAAGGCCGCCCAAAAATCTTGTCAGCTCGGCCAGAGAGATGTGTGGGAAGTGAAGACTCATGGAGGAGCAACAACGTGGTTGTTAGTTAAAATGCCTAATCCAAAGGCATTTTATCTAATGAGAGCACAGTTTTACCGATATAATCTCAGACGACTTTTATCTTTCCTGCTTTCGTTTTAGTCGGTGGACGCGAGCAGTGGCCGCTTTTGCCTGAGCCGGGGGAGCATCCTGAGCACCCCCTGAGCCAACCTGCGCACCATTAGATGGCGCTCATTTTAGCCCCCTATGTGCCCCAACTATAGTTTCCTTCTCGAGTTTTGCCTGAGAAATCGTTCCTGCTCCCTTACAAGGTTCACGGTAGAGCTGTTTTTGACCTCTCGCTTAAAAAGCACGGCACGCAAAATTACCCTAATCCTCAGCGGCTACGGAGGTTGCATTCCACAAAATCGCTGATTAATTGATTGCAACAACTACTGATCCGATTACACTGAGACTTGAAAGATAAATAGATCTAAATCTACGATAGTATATATCTCGAATTCAAAGTTTTTGGTAAATTTTAAGGAGCGATGCACGACTCCAAAGTCTTGAGCTTTATGCTCCTATAGAAATTCGGTGATAGCGGCACTCCACAATTGTTACCAATAGGAACACCGGATTCTAAACTTACGGGGCTCGGTAAAGTCGGTCATATTTCAGTAACTTAGTCATATATTTAAATAAGCAAATTTTAAACATATAAATGACAAGGACCGCTGGCGCAACGGTAGCGCGTTGTATGTTTCACTACCATCAAACATTATAAATCAAAGTATTAACTAACAATTCTCTAGCGACTCCAGATCGAAAGGTGTACGTTACCCTAAAAACAAAAGTCGACCGTCTTAACATCTATCTAACGGTCATGATAGTATCCGTTCAAATCGGGGTATGTAATAATCCTCTCCTGATGTGAGATTGCATTCATAACAATAAGCAGTGTGGTTCAATTCCTCGTGAAATTAAATTTTTTTTTTTTGGGTTACGTGTGCCAGTGGGCCACTAGCTCGGTAAGCGGTCAGGCTTACACAAGATCGGGAGACCCTAAGGCATAGACGTGAAATAGATCACGTGATCGATCATAGGGTCAATGGACTGATCCACTCAGATCCATAATCTATACCAATCTAAGAAATCCACTAAGCTCGAAACGCTACTGTAGGAATTGGGCAAATTCGACTTCTTGGCCTGCATGGTTAAATAAATCAAACGATAGTGGTTAGTCACGAAGTCTGCTGATTAAGCTTGCATGCCAAGAAGTCCAATTTGCTCAATTTCTACGGTGTACGGTAAAAGAAAGTACAAAGGAATTGATCGAATTAATGCACGAATTGTTTATGACAAGCGCTATGCAGAACCTCGAGCGTTCTGGATCATCCAAGATGCGTCCTCGATCGCAGAGCCCTCCCCTAGTCTTGGATGTCACTCGCGATTTTCGTCAACCAAAAAACTCCGACAATTCGCCCCGCACAGTTGACAAGAGCACCTTGGCTAGTTTTCGGAAGTCTGTCTACGAAGAATTAATGTCTCGCATGGCAGAGAACGATAACATTGGAAAGCAGCCGCTTTCGCCTGAGCTGGTGGAATACTACCTTCCCAAGAGGGTTGATTACACTGCCTGGGACACCCTCCTCCGTCAGCCACTAAGCCTCCCTGATAGCGTTCTTTCTTCCATGTTCAGTCTTAAGGAAGATAACGGTCTTTCCAATTATGTCAAATCACCAGATACGCCAATCATCTTTTACTTAAGATCGTTCTCAATGACTGTGTCCCAGTTGAAGAGTATTGTTGATGACTGGGAGACTCGAAAATACTATTACGGCGAAGCTACTACTTGGTTGAGTATGACTGCAGCAATGAGCTCGGAGGAGATTGTCTATATCCGCTATATTGGCGCCACTGAAAGGAAGACTCCATTTCAACGCTACACTGCAGATTTTTCGTCTAAAACTGGTCCCGTACTGGCGAAATTCTTGGAAACAGTTGGTCGATTATGTCCAATCATCCTAGACAGTGTTGCAATATATGACTTTGACGAAGCAAGTCATCTCAGCGCCAAAATATGCTCGCTACCTGAATGGAAAGAATACAAGGCTATGCAAACCCTCCCAGAGCAGGCATTAATTGCATTGTTTGGTTTTTCTTCCCTACTTAACCAGGCGGTCGGTGGCTTCCTTCACACTTACAATCCAGACGACGAACAAAGAGCTGTTTTCAAGTCTCTGCAAACTGGAAGTATCGAAGCCATGCAACAAAACTTACAGACTGCGCCTGTCGACTTAATCAATAAACTTCGAACGAGGGCGAGAAGCGTCTTCGACCATGGTATAAAGCGTCACCGATCGCTACTGGCCGTCGAGGAAAGCCTTTCAGAACCTGGCTTCCCTTCGAAGATTCATCAATTTTCCGAAGCGCTTCAATTAACAGTTATGAATCAAGCGGTACCTGCACTGTATCCGGGCCAATTCACGCCCGTTGTTACTATCGGCGCTGAGATGAGTAAAGATGCGTACGGGAAAGCTGAGCCATTCTATACGGGACAGAGTCGCTCTGCAGATTTGATGAAGAAAGTCCTCTCAAAGTTATACGAATGGGAAGAAGGTCTCAAAGAGACACCATCATTTACGATCAATCCGTTGATTAAACGTCAAGGTTTACCTTTCGTGAACCTACTCCCATGGCTGAACTGCACTAAGGATGACATGTCCGCTGCCATCGGGCTTTTAGAGCAGTACCTAGGGATAACTCGGCCATACATCATTCTCACCTTGGGAAAACACTCTTCGTCTGTCGCTGCTTCCAATTTTCAGCATTCTCTCGGATACAGAGGTCGGGATCCATTCTATCATAGGTTGGAGTGCTGGAAGTAGTAGACTACGCCGATTGGTCTAGCGTACAAATACCCTGTTTCCATCCCGGACAAGTTCAATATGTCAAGGACTCAAAGCTGTTTTACAAGGCAATGAATCTTACCCTCTCAATTCTGTTACTTGCGATTAAGGTTACAATAGAAACGCACTCTGCAATGCGAATGAGCCCACAAGCCACTCGGTGCATCCATATCAAGAATACTGTTGATGGCATACTTCAAGCCAAAGGCATTGATGTCTTATTAAAGGACATAAAAGATGGCATGCAGGTTGTCAAAGACAAAGGAAACAAATTCCACCCCAAAGAAGAAATTGCTGCGGCAAAGGGCAGTGTAATCAATGTTCTCGGATCCAAGTCACTACCAGTAAGTCTGAATGGAAGTCCTCGCTGGTGATTGTATGGCTCACATGTTGAGGATGGATTGGAAGACATCTTGGAGTCAGGCTTGAGAGATCTGACAAGGACTTTTGAGTAAACACGTGTCGTGATATACGTTTTTGGATTGGGAGAGCTTGGTGGTAGACTTAAGTCAGGAGTGAGTCTTTTCTGGATTTTTCAAGGCGGGAAGAAGGCAGGCTTTATACATATCCACTCAATGGATGTGAAGACGAGATAACAGACTGGCCGCTTGCATGATTAGGAGCACTAAGCGAGACGGGTGCATATTTTACAAGAAGCTGAATCAAAGATTTGGATAGAGGAAGCTTCGAGGATAAGCCTGTGCAAAATGGCATTTGGAGCCCGATTACATTGCCATTGCTGTGGCTCCTTTTGAGTATCGGATGATTTACGCCGAGACCAAGACGCTAAGCCTGGTGCTTGCGTGCACTTATTGTCCCTGTAACTCACGGAATTACCCGCCAAACCCCTGCGAGCAAAGCTCTGGCATCGCTGCGCTGCAGGGGTAGCCGACACCCATGCCCTTTATGGCTTGTGCATCTCCTTTCTCAGCCATGCAGACTGTCAGCAAAAGCGTAGCTCGATTTTGTCAGCAGCCCAGGTTCTTGCGTAAACAAGGTCCTCATTTTAAACTTTCCTGCTCACCGTCACCTTATTGATGGCTAATGATTCCCGCCCCCCCCCCCCCACCTGGGCTATCCGCCCCCCCCCCTTCCCCCTGTTTCCCATAAAAAATCTTGAGTCCTGATATTTATTCTCAGGCATCAACTTCTACTCCCTACTTCTACTATGGAAAGACCGCCCGTAAGCCTGACGAAAGGGGGGGTAGGGGCTCCCCCGACCCGAAGGGGCTCGTGGGGATCCCCC
>NXFV01001957.1:0-59321 GCA_002803225.1 Gamarada debralockiae
TAACCCAACCTGAATCACCTTGTTGTTCCCTGATATAGCACAAATATTCAGGAGCGGCATATTAAATCGGTTTGTTTTGTATGTGCAATCGAGCAGAAGAACGTCTGGATGCTGCTTCCACATATCGAGTGAGCGAGGGTGTAGGAAGAAGAGACTTGTAAGGGCATTGGTCTTAGGGTTCGTCTGATATGCTGGCCGGAATCCATTAGTCTGTAATTCCTAATACAATAGTTAGTAAAATCGAGATAGCGGATGAAGCCAAGCATACATGAAAGAGCTACTCCATTGGAGTCTTCCCATCTAACTGTTTAAGACGTGATTTCTGAGCTATATTTGAGATATCTTTTTGGACTAAGAAGAGAGTGTGTCGGCGACGAATCACAGTCAGAATTTGACTGTTAGTCAGGCCAGAGCAAACTAATTCTTCGATCTGGACGATGATTGAAGGATCGAGAGCAGCAATTCTATGTGCAGGATGCGCAGAGGGGTCTGTAGAGGCAGTGTAGTTGTGAGATCCCTCTAGAACCTCGAGTTCCTATAGGCTTGATTTGGGGTCCTTCTTCAGTACAACTTGCATTCTGCAACCACATCTTTTAGACCGGGCGCCCTTTCGGTGTCTCTAGGGATGAATATCAGGGTTTTGACTCTTCGATTGAGTCCTTCCTTGCCTATCACAGGTATATATAACCCTAGTCGGACTGGCTTTATTCGGGTAGGTAGACCTGACAATCAACGCATATCCGTGGGCTTTTGCATGGGCTTGGAGAGAAGCAGACGCAGTAGCAATATCATCGTAAACTGCTGCTGTAGGAGGGGGCCCGCAAGCCGCGGACGTCGGGAGGTCCATGGCGATAGATGTGGTAGATAATGTGAAGATTATTGGGTATAACTGAATTCTACAACAACATCGACGCGCCTCGCGTTCCCATACAAATTAGTGTGGTGGCGCGAGGTTGATAGGTGTACCGAGTGCATGTACAAATAGCCGGGAGTCATGTACAAATAGCAAATCCCTAAAATAATAAGTCGACATGGTAGAAAAATAAGATTCTGCCGGCAGTAAAGGCGGTGTGACCAAAATTTGGGCCAGCCTCTCTTGCAAGGGTTGTGACTGTGCCACATAGCCCCAATCCAACCAACAACCCTGTTGTGCGAAGGACCCATATTTGCGGGGTAGTACCAAGCCCCCAGCTGCGCCATGGCAAAACGAGACGACATCCGGGAAGATAGGCGCTCCAATTACCAAATCTGCCCTGTTCTGGTTTTGACTACCACCGCTCTTCGAATTTGTGAGAAGGTCAACAACGGCGAACTAGGAGTTTGTACAACTGTCGCGGATCATGTACGAAATACAGACTGGCAACAGATAACCTCCATGATGATAAAATCAATGGATAATAACTTTTCAACCTTTATCGATGGAATAAAGAACGACTTTTCGGATCTTGAGTTTGTTTTACATGTCCTCTTATTGATCAGCGCAGCGCTAACAACGTGTAGCTTTGAAACCCTTCAGAAGGATATTCTTACGTCAGATCAGGGGGTCTACGCTGGAATTGTTCGCAGAGCTTGCGGCCAAACGTGTGTATACATTGGCAGCTCATATGGGAAGGGTGGCATTCGAAACAGAATCATCAGAAATCATCTTCGTCAAACATATCGAAGCAAGGAGCCCAACAAGGCTCTTTACATTACAATGGACGAACCAGGCGCTACTACCTTCTTTATTCGATTATCAAGCTATACGGAAGCTGTATCAAGTCCTCAAGTTCTTCTTACCGAGTCAGCTTGTTGCTCGGTATTTGGGACTTTTCGCTTGAAACAATACCAGGAGTTACGACTAAAAGAACTCCCACCAGTTAACTGGGATTGGGGTCTAAACAGAAGTGATCCTCTTCATACATCGCGAACTGGAGTCGAGACAATCGGCAACGATGCCGGTACGTTTCGAAGATTACGAACGCTAGATAACTGTCTGAAATCCGGACCGATGCGTGTTGCGTTCTATCGCGGAAAAAACCACACAACCCATGGCTCATATGTGATTACTCTCTTTGACGAGAATTTCGTAATCCCAAAACATATTGCCAAAGATTGGAGCCTTCAAAGCGGCTCGGTGGTCAATGTGCAGTGGCAAGTCTTTGATGATATCCATCCGCACGCATATGCCCCCAATGGCTAGGAAAACTGATGATGGAAGGCGAGTCGGTATCAGGGTATTTAAAACTGTGAGACAGATTCCTTGTGAACACTGGATAGTAAGGAACACAGGACAAGCGGTTGCAATAGCAAATACCCTTCACGACTTTTCTTACTGGTCAAATTGTCGGCAAAGATTACGAATGGAAGAGCTCTCGAAAATTTATCTTTCAAAAGAGGGAACATTATACAAATCGAAAGGATATAACTGTGGACCGGGAAGTTGAGAAACGGATACGAATCGGCCTACCGTACTTTAACAGAAACTTTATGTGGGACGATCGGACAAGAAAACCAGAGACGAAGCCAGCAAAACTGATGTTACAAGATACACAAACAGGTCTCATGTCATTTGATCACGACAGGATGACCAAAATAGAACCACTAGATATGATATCGGCGGACATATCGGAATCGAGCACGATGAAGAGTGAGCAAGTTGACACCAATATTTCGGAGGAACTCTATAATAAAGGTGCAGATATTGTTGATTGGAAGGAGACTTCAGTTTCCGAAGAATACGAGGAATACATGGAGGAGCTATACCAAAGGTGGATGCTGCCACATCATCAAGACCTTCAGAGACAAGGATGTAGAATATACACAGGAGAATATGTAGAATAGAGAGCGCAATAAACTCTCCTCGGGCAATTGAACGAACTCAGGATTATCGCCCATTCATCAATGGCCTGCAATGTAGTATGCATCCGCCTGGATTGCCACTGGGCGCAATCCTTAGCCCTGCACTATTTAGCCCAGAGGTGAGAAGCCAATTCGAATTATCCACAAAAATAAAACGAAAAAGAAAAAGAAAAAAACTCACCGCTGAGTCCTCACGCCAACTAATCTACCTCTTCACTATCACCGAAGATGGAACTGCGTATATCTAGCACCGCGTATTTTGGGCTCCAGCGTATATAAAAATATACAGTAAAACCTGGTTATAACGAACACGAAAAATCTGTATGGGCGAGGGCCAAAAAATTCGTTATATCCAGAGATCGTTATAGGCAGGTATTACTGTAATACCAAGTCGAAAGGTTTTCAAGCGTTGCACCCTGTATAGGGTCAATGTTGGCGTTGATCCTTGCTCTCGTGGATAGAACACCTACGATATATCGCTCAAACATCCCCGAAGTATTTTTAGCGAATTTTCTCTATAGATAGTTCTTTAGGCATCAGATCAAGAAACTTATCAATTTCGTCTTTCCAAAACATGTTTTGCGGATTGACCTGCGGCGCTGTAGTACACTCCCAGTACGTGGATACTACCTAGCGGTCTCCTAATCAATAATTACAACTATCTCATCCTTACGTGCGAGATCATTTAAGTTGCTCAGTCACCATGTGTGAAGGCAGGTCTAGACCAAGGTCTGTCTTGCCATGCTATGAGCTCGCTAACGTCGTCCGGGTTATCCAGACTGGCTTCTAGTCCTCCTCGCAGGTACTTGTGAAATTCTTGAATGCTCTTGAAGGGACAAAAATGCATCGGGCTGTGAATTCTGCAGTCGTACAGTATTCCACCATCAACATTGCTGACTTCCAAGTCTAGGGCAGGTATCCTCCGCACTCTGCGACAATTTCTTTAAGCTGAGAAAGTATCTTTGCCTTGCACTCAGCTGTTCGAGACAGCCATCCGCGCCCTATCATATCTCCACGGATCCTCTCCATAACGATATATGTCCAGCCTTTATGCGTGAAAGAGCAGATAACTCGCGGTACCGGAATAGATGTATGCTGAATAATGAAGTGCATGGTAGACGCTTCCGAAAGGTTCTTTAGAGGACTGTATTTGACGCAAATTCTATCAGAGAGGAAAGGGATACCGGTAGGGATACCTCCACCGCTTTCGAAGCTTCACAACGAGATCGTTCAAGAGATTGCGGCGCTCCTGCGACCTTCCTCCGCTGCAGCCTTTGCACTCTGCAGCCGTTGTCTACTGTACATTATCTGGACGCAATACTTCCAAATACGCAACGAAACCCAAAAAAAGAGAAGTCCACACTCCTAGACCATTTGTCCTCGGATTTGATCGACTACATCCACTGTTGCATATGCCGCGCGTTTCACAAGCCGGACTTCCACCGTGCAAGCCTCAGAAGAAGATGCAACCTCGCTGAGCTAAAAGCAGGTGTTTTTGGTTCTTTCCAAATGAGGCGACGTCTTTGCACATCTTCAAATGGCAACGAAACTCCATCATCTGAGCAAGGATCCAAGCGCACATCCGGATTTCTTGATAACATCAAGATACAACATGTTTCAATTTGCAACACTTGGCCGTCATATTAGCCGCTAACCTCGAATTGTCGGCGGCGAGATCTTATTCCGAACTCAATACTGTCTACCGAAGAAGTGCCTTGGTCTAAGTGGGGGCAAGAAAATCGTGGAGCAGGAACGCCGCAACTTCAAAGTCTGCAGTCACCTAACGCTTGAAAACTGCGGTTTAGGCCAGATTTGCAACTGTTTGTATCCCCATTTTGCGACTTAACACCAATATCCGGGCTCTGTAGACAGTTGAGGCGGTGCGAACATTGTGGAACCGAATTCCAACTTCATGCCAAGGATTGTACGAGTGAGAGGGTGGGCGTTGTGCTTGTGATGACAGTATGGGTCAATCTTGGAGCAGCAATATCACTTCCAGATGAGAAATGCACGAAATATTTAGAGCGAGAGTATGAGGGGGTGGAAGTAAGGCTTGCTGCTGGCAACGCGATGACTTGTTATGGGAGTTGTCTGCCAGTTTTTTGACCAATCTTGAACGAAAGTCAAGAGGCTGCGGTATCCCATTCCACTCAGGCAGAAAAGCTGAAAAGAGTAAAAGAAAGGGTGGAACGAATAAAAGAACAGCGGAAGTCAATGAAATCCGAGGGGTTTCTTGATGCCCGCCCAGATGGCACTCAGTGGTACCAGTCGGAGAGCCAGCCTCGTGCATGAAAATGCCTTGCGAGCCGTTACTCAAGACCTACAGACAGGCCGCACAAAAAGCTTTTTTATGCAGCTTTTCTGTTGGTTCTGAAGACGAAAGGCCAATCGCCATTCGAGAATTTTAGGCAGCCTGGTCTGTAAGCGCAGTCAGGTCGCTTCTCATGCAGCCTGCCGTTCACAGCCTTCCGTCTGTTTGCTCGTCCATCTTCATTCTTCAGGGAATGGATCCTTTTATTTCAGCATCTCTTCGACTGTTCAATCGCTCCAACTCTTTTGACGACTGAAATATTACTTTCGAGCAACTAAGTTCTTTCATTCGTCTTTGATGCATATCCATCGATTCTCACGAGTAATACAAAACCCCATTTGCTGTGTTGACAGTTCAGAGAATGCCATTCCTTCCTCGAAACTTCCACGATCTTGGTCGAGTCATCCTATACAAGGCCCCAGCAACGATTGACGCTGGAAAAAACGCATTCGAGTACGCAAAACAGCCTTTGCATCCGGGTTCGAGGTCGGAAAACACGTCTCGACGACTGCTCTTCAGCACGCAAAACCTCTCATGCAAACCACTCTTCAGGCTGGGAAGAATACATCGACTGCTGCCCTTGCCCATGTCATGCCAGTTTTACCCCAATCTTCAGACTTTCAGAAAATCATTTAGACTATGTTCGCGCGTGTGAAGCCACTACTTTTTTCTGGACTCGAAGCTGGAAAGCGAGCAGCGGAACGCATCTCCCTTTTCTCCTGACGTTGCCAAATATCGCATTGGATAAAATTCGCCAACATCCACTGGTCTCTACTCTCGCTACACTGTATGCCCTGATGAGCTTGGTATTGGGTCCCATCTGGCCGCTTAGAGTGGTTTTGTCGTTGGTTGGTTTTGGCGCGAGGGGCGTTACCTTCGGTATGTATACACTCTTCTTGCTCGGCCGAGGTGCAACGATAGGAGATGGGAAGGAGTGGAGGTGCTGATGTCGTTTTCTGATAGGATCAAGAGCAGCAATGGCTCAAGCGAGGATTGGGAATGTGGTTGCTGGTTCATTCTTCGCTCTGCTGCAGTCGCTGGGTGCGGCGATTGGGATTTGATGACCATTGTAATTTGATATCGGGTGTATGAATGGAGGAAAGAGGGATTGATCCTGATATAGTAGGTATTGACTGAATCCTGCAATCATAGTACAAAGTGAGTATAATCCCCAGGGAGGGAAGCAAGTCAATGGCCAATGGATTTACTTATGTGAGGACAGTCAGATGCAAACACATACAATGTATAGCTTCTTACTTCTTCTCATCTAAACTCAAAGAATTCATTCAACTGTTCACCTCCAAAAAAAAGTCCGCCACAGAAACAACCTCTCCAGCTCCACAATCTCTCTCCTCCTCTCTCCTCCTCGATTCCCAATCGCCCATCTAGTTCCAGCGATCACAAGTGCCAACACAGCAGTAGTTCTCGCACCCTCCATCTGGTTTCTGCCTTTTGTTACCGCTCTGGTCCGAGAGTTTGACGGAAGGAGAACTCACTCCGCATGCAGCATTTAATTTGTCATGTCCATACATCAGTATAGTCGTCATCTCTTCTCGATCTAATCATCTCTTTGACAGAACAATCACGCAGTTTTCATCATTTCCATCTGAGATGCCAGGCAAGAGAGGGTCAGTCTGGCCTATCTTGATGCAGCGGAGCGCAGCCTCAGCCTGGCGGGCTCGCACGTAAGAGCAGCCTGCCGACGGGGTAGGGTGGGGTCGCTGATGGTGTTGCAAGCGATGGGCGGCGTGGGGATGATGACCGCAATTATGAGGCGCTGGTGGCTAGAAGGAAGAAGGTGTTTGCGATAAATTTCATGGTGGATATTTGTCTTGGATATTGGATGTTGGTGTTTGGTTTATTTTGTGTTATTGTTGATGATGACGTTGCTGCGCTGTGTGATGAGGAGCTGGTGAGTGGGAGAGGACGCTCCTTTTATAGATAAATGGGTGATAGATCCTGGACTTCTTTGTCCTTCCTCTGATCACCACCAAGACGAAGTGTTCAACAGGAATCGAGTGATCTCGACGTCACAAAAGCCTTAGTTATGGCCCATGGATCGGATGTTTCGTGATCAAAAACTGTCTTCGAGGAATCAAATGAACTCGACGTCACAGAAGTCTTGGTTGTTGCCCTTGAGTTGGAGTTTCAGGATCCCAATTCGTTCGTTGCTCTGTCCTTGTCCATATCCATACCTATGGCGGCCGCGAGGACTAGGGATCTCATCCTTTCATGCGGTCTCCTTCTTGGCAATAATGATCTCTGGCTGTGCCTCTGACCATGTAGTGTAAAGAGATACGGGAATTTCTCGCTCTCGTACTTCCCAAATGAAGAAAATTGTCACCCATCAGGACCCAGAACTCAACGCATGCTTAACCATATACTTCTCGAAGTGCATAGTTCAAATAACCCTATCAAGTAGAACTGCCCGAAGCACAGGCTTTATTGAGGCTCGGTTTTTCGAGGTGTTCCCAGATCTGTAACGCTGTATTGCTGGAAGCATATACAAATCACGTAAATCACAAGCCGCTGCTGATTCGCTCGATTGTCGCCTCCGCAGCACTATTTACAGTGCGGTTAATGCTAAAGCGCGAAGGATTTAAGAGCAAGCAAGAGAAATGACGTGATCAGGCGCCCCTCACAAACTCCTCGTGCGCGTGGTACTTTGGGATGGCCGAAAGAGTAAATATGCAAGTGAGCGCCGCCTACAGTGCTACGGAGAGGGGGTCAAGCAGAGGCTAAGAGTCTCAAATGGTACGCAACTCCCTGTACCTGGACGAATGACATGCATGATTTTGATAAGTGAATTGGACAAACTTTAAATATGAAGCTTCAACCGTTTGTTTGCCCTCGGTACTTGGACACAATAGGCGTCAACGGCGGCCAAGAGAATGGCTTGAGATGACGTCTAGCCGTATCCCCTTGGCATCTGAACTCTCTTCGCCGAAAAGCCGATCATCGCTTGAAAGGAGGCAGTCGTTGTGCTAAATCGATGACGCAGAAACGGAATCTATGCTCTGAGACCCTGAGAGGATCATTTAGTCGGCCTAGATAATCGGAAGATCTGGTCAGTTCAGAGGGATGAAGAGGATGAGATTAGCTTGTCGACTGATTAAGATATTCTCCATCAAGGTCAGGCTTGGCTGCGTGAGAGGGTATTATGTTAAGGCATTCAAAAGCCAGGATATTCGAGCACAACATCTAGAAATTTCATATTGTGTTGAACTTATCCTAGTTGTTCCTGCAAGCGCCTCCAATATTTTGCCTAAGTCATTGTACTCCCCTCGAACTTGAAGAATTGCCATGTTTGCCTTGAGTTGACAAGAAGTATAATGTGTGATATTTCTTAGCGTACTTAAGCCTTGAAACCACTTCCCATGGCACTTACAGGGGATGAGGTGTAGTACAATTTTGGACTATTCAACTCAATAGTGAGAAAATAAAGTAGCAACGTCGTTTTTCAAGCCTTTCGGTTTCTGCCCAAAGTGCAGACAACAACTCCAATAAATTCGTTTGTCTATTAAGATGAATTATTAGAAAGTGGCAGCTGTTTTGGGAAGAAGGAAGGTGGCTCCAGCCCTTAAATTGAGGAGGTCGCGCGTTTCCGCTTGTGGGGAAAATAAAGTAAACAAACGAGGTCATTTTCATAATTTAAGCCAGTTGGTATGCCGATTTCAGATTACACTGTTTTCAGGTTAGCCTACTCGTGATTTTTTATAAACACTAAAATATGATATAAACACCTACTTATCATGAATATCAATGAAATACTTTGATAATTCTTCGTTGAATTCGATAACTGGGGGGGTAATTTAAACCAGGGACCTAGGTGCCGAGGTCAGGTTTGTGATACCACAAGCGCTTGGATCCCCCTAGACGAGTTTTTTGAATATCCGGATCATTAAACATCGGTAGGGATAGCTTCAAAACCACATAAAATGAGAAATCTTTATCTATGAGTTAATACTAGAGGACTGTGAGGTGATATGTTATTAGACAGTCTGGCTAGTGGCATAGTACTTGAACCGACTTAAAAACGCTGCCCCTACGACATATATTATAACTAGCGTCGAATCGAACTTAAAAACATTGCGCTGTGATAACGGTAGCTTTTTCAGAAACACGCCGATATTACCATATCGATGTAATCTGAAATCGACATACCAGCTTTCGTCGGAAGAAGTGAGGTCTGAAAAACCATAGCCGAAGATTAGCCGAGGTTACCCCTGAATCAAAATTAAAGTTTTTGCGGGAGCTAAAACCCCCAGAATGGGCCCTGCTTATTTCTGCAAGGATCTATGCCAACTTCTCCAACTTCACTTCTCCTTGTCGCCACCTCCAATAGCACTGCACCTTCTCAGCATTGCATATCCTTCTCTTCTCCTATTATTCTGCAATGCTCTCGTAGTGATCCTTCCTTTCCTTCCTAAGATTTCGCGATATGGCGAACCACGAGCTCCCAGAATGGGAAGCGCCCACGACGGCCCCAACACAACGTAATTCGTTCTGGCAAAGATTGAGCCAACCGTTCGCCTCCAAGAATCCCTTCCTTTCAACCCCGCAGCCCGCGATTGACCATAAGAACACGTTGTTCGCAACCAAGAGCCCCCTCACCGGCACGCAAAACCTCGACAAGGAAACCGGTGTCCCCGAGACAGCCGCCGAGACTACCACGACTGCGGAGGAACTCTCACCGCGCGGGAATCAGCGCAGATACTGTGGACGCAGCAGACGAAGCTTCCTCCTCATTATCCTCGCGGCTGTGCTCCTCCTCGCGCTCATCATCGGTCTCGCAGTCGGCCTCTCCCACAAAGCGTATGTCAATCTCAACACGTTCATTTATAACAATCTTATTTGAGTTTTTCTTTCGTCCTCTTTTCCTCGAACCCCTCGTTAATACCCTCTCCCAATTCAGAAAATCCTCAACTAAAGACCTACCCCTCCCTACTAACACTGGTATCTTCACTGGCGATCTGACCTACTACTCCCCTGGACCTGGCTACGGCGCGTGCGGATTCGAAAACACCTCCGAAGACTCCATCTGCGCGGTATCACATATCATCTGGGACGCAGCGTCCACGAGCTCGAATCCGAATAACAACCCTCTGTGCGGGAAGAAGATTCGTATTACGAGATACGATGAGAGTGTGAATGGGAATCGGAGTGTGGATGTGGAGGTTGTGGATCGTTGTGTGGGTTGCAAGGCTACGGATTTGGATTTGAGTTTGAAGATGTTTGACAGCTTGGCGGAGGAGAGTCAGGGGAGGGTTGTGGGGAGTTGGGCTTGGTTGGATTAGGCTTGGATGGTAGGGCTGGGTTGGGTATATACATTATGCATAATGTTTAGTATGGGGGGGTGTTTTGGGGTTGGAGTTTGGTGCGGCTTCTTGAGACTGTATAAGATCTCAAAGACCTCGAGTTTGGGTGGTCTTTCGGCTGGTTGTTTAGCTTACCCTTGGGAGCTGACTGTGGTAAGACATTACATTGGTATACGGACAGGACGGAGGATGCTTGTACGATTATCATAATTGTACCTGCAAATATACCCTTGGGTTGGAGCACAGCTGGAGAAGTGCATAGTCGTACATCTCTAATCGTCCAAGTCCATCGGCGCTACGCCCCAGATTTCCCTTGCTTTCATTCTCGTCCAGCTCCATGGCTTCCATAGCTTCCCTACATCTGCTAGTCTCCTGATCTTCACTCGGGAAAAGAGCATCCAGGGTCCATCGCCGCTATCGTCTTCCTCCGAGTTGGAGCCACAGGTTTCTCAGATTTGTCCGGAAGATCCTCCAAAATCATTACTCCCAATCGCTCATACCAAGTGAGTGATTAACGTACGCGGATATCGTTGGACTGACGAGTAGCCTTCTTCCAAAACACGTTCGCATCCTTGCCATTTCTCTGTTAGCCGTCGAAGAGTCAGGGATCCAAACACGACTGACCTGGGCCAGCGCTTCGCTCAGTCGTCTTTGCTTCTTCTCCAATTCGTGACCCTCCCCATAGCGTATAGTCAATTCGTTAGGATATCACTCCCGATACTTCCTTAACAAAGGATATGCCCAAGCTCCGTCCGCCATTTTCCTGTCCATAACAGGGTGGATTGAGTGATTGGCAAACGCAAGGTCCTGGCAAAAAAGGCACATATCTGAGCGCGTTGATGATCCAAAGAAGTCCTTATTCGTCTTCTCCCTTCCTCATTTTTTTGCCCTTTATCTCGTCTTTCTTCTCGTTATTCTTGTCGTCACTCGCCAGGCACATCGGAATGGTGATTTCGTTGGGATTGATCATGCACACAAGATCAAAACCGAGATGCTTGTTGACTATGCTTATTGACTTTTCCATATTCATCGAACTCCCGGAGCTTTTCCTTCGATTGTTGTCCGGTCCATGCCATTGCCATGATGAAGGTAAATTGTTGATTTCAAATGATCGTTTGAGACTGGATGAAGGTCGTGCAGCGGTTCTTTATGCTTGACTTGGGAGGAAGAACACGACAGAAGACTCGAAGAAAATACTTTTTCCACATTAGGATCTGTCAATGAGTGAATAGGTCTCTAAAGTGAATCGGCATGCGAAAGCAATGCTGGCGCGTCCTCGGCCGGGAAACTTGCCAGCCTCGAGCCTCGCTCCCCATTGACAAGTACTTATATTAAATTAAAGGGCTCCGAATCAAAAGAAGAAAACATCACTGAAATTAAACGGTAGGTCTGTAGAGCGCCGCGCTGTGTCAAAGAAGTTTGCTTGCAAGGATCTGCTCCCAATCATTGCTGTTCTTCAAAACAATATCCAAAAAGCTGAGATGACAGTAGGGTTCGTAAACACCATCTCAGTCATAGTTGTTTTAAAATTTTATTTCATTCAGCTAGGGTCGGTTAGCCATTTAATTTTATTTTTACGCTTTTCTTTTGTGGTCGGAATGGTGGGAGGTAGCTTGGGTATTTTTTGTACTTTTGGTCTCCTGCCACTTTGTTAAGCGAGGAGCCGAACTACAACCGGTCATAGGATTTCCGAATCGCTCAATCGACTTAAACGGTTGAAAATCGTATTCACTGTACCTGGCTTTGACTCGGTGTAACAATCATTCTAGAGACTTCTTGTTTCTGTCAAATAATCCCAAGGGTGAGAACGGACTTCCTCTGTTAAGCAATGATTGATCGGAGCGGTGGACGTTCACTTGACCTCTCCACCTGAAAAACGTCTTTGATATCTACCTGCGGCCTTCCTCTTGCTCAATCGCTGAATTCATTGAGATCAACGGAACAAAGGTCAAAGATGCAAGGATAACCTAATAATAACAGGGTTTCCGTCATGCCTTCGCTACAGACTTCTCCAGCATCTCAACCATATTCTCATGCCCTTTCTTCTTCGCTATATTCATGGCTGTCTCTCCCTCATTATTCTCAATTCTCGGATCAGCCTAGGAATTAACCAAGAATCTCGCCTGTCTCTTCTTGCCAAACCCGGCCGCGTTGTGCAAAGCAGTGACTCTCCACCCATCTCTAGAATCCACATCTGCGCTCTTCTTAACCAAGTGCTTGACAATGTGATAAAGAGATCCATAATCGCCAGTAGCAGCGTGAAGAGGTTGATGCTGTCTTCCATTTCGACCAAGTACATCGGCACCATTCTCTACCAGTTCCATCACAACATCTAAAAACCCATTCACCGCCGCATAGTGCAAGCCACACTCGCGAAACGCATCTCTCGCATTAACATCCGCATTTCTCGCAAGAAGAGCTCTGATAGTCCCGTTTTGTCCTATCTCGGTAGCCCAGATCAAAGCAGTCTTGTTATATGCGCCGCAAAGCTCAATATCCGCTCTCCATTGCCTCTTAAGCAGGGTCTCAATGACCGTCACATGGCTCTCGAAGCAGCAGAATGAAGCGGACCACATCCACAATTAATATCAGCGTTTGGGTCTGAGACGAATTCCAAGAGAATTCGTACAGCTTCGGCGTGCCCGTACTGTGTTGCGAGATGGATAGGACGAGCACCGTTCTTGGCACGATACTCAATGTCTGCGCCTGTTTCGAGTAATGACTTCATAACGCCAACATATCCTCGCGCTGCGGCGTGATGGAGAGCTGTCTGTCCATCTCGATCTGGAACATTAGGCTGCGCTCCTGATTCAACAGTAACTCCATCATAGCGCAGAGTGAATTTTGAATAGGTTGAAGATCAAATCGGCATTGTGAAAAGATGATCTCTGCACTGGCAGGGATTGCAGGGCTAAATACTAGACGAGATTTGAGTCTGATTTGACCAGAGATATGAAGTTCGCCCAACACTGTGCCAAGGTAAGAATCAGCGAATTTGTCTTATAATCGGAAGTTTGAGCGATGAAACTGGCTTCGAGCTTTCATCGGCCAGGGTACTTTGTGTCAAACATTTTATACATTATTTATTACAGCATTTGGATGCTCACTTGACTTCACCACCGCCAAGTATATCCTTAATATTTACCTGCCCGCTTCCTCTGGGCAATGGCTGAGCTTGGTTCGGACCCTCTTTCCAACCAATCATATATATCATCCTGAATGTCGCCGGTATTGTTCCATCATCGTTTCCATGTAACTCTCGATAAATGCCCTCATTCGCAAGCAAAACATCTCTCTTGATCGCGCCCGCTTCTCTCCCCAAAATCGCATTACTCTCCCCCATTGCCTGCAAGTCCTGCATCAGAGCAAAGGTATCCGGAAAATCAACAATAATATCATCCACATCGACGGTCAGCATCTTAAACCCAGCTTTTTGCAGTAAGCCTCCCATATCCCTCACATCCGCTAGAGGCGAAACGTGCGGCGAGACTCCACCCCTCCTTTCCGTATCTGCAAGCTGTAATGATGTCCGTAATTCGAACAATGTGTCACCACCAAACATAACTCCCATAAATGGACAATCCGGTTTTAGAATGTGGTTTATTTGTGCGAGTAAGGAGGGCAAGTCGTTGATCCAATGCATGCTCAGAGAGCTGAGAACTGCATCAAAGGACTCTGCAGCATAAGGCAGTCGTTCCTCATCATCTAGAACGTCTCGCGTGAGGTCTATTTCGCTGTTGAAAGGAAGATTTGCATCTCGATAGAGCATCGCGCGGGAGGAGTCTGCAGCTGTGAGGTGGGAGATGCGGCTTGAGAGGGGAGGAGAGCTTTCTTTCGAGGGGTCAGGGTCGGGATCGGGGAGGGTGAGCGCTCGTGCTATATTGCAGGAGTTTGCGCCGAGGTCGAGGACGTGTTTGAAATGACGATTTATGTCCTAGATTTATTAGCTTCTGGAGTGGTATTGGGCAATTGAAGCTTACTAGCAATCTTTCTGATAATCGAATTGCTACTTCATCTTTCAGGTAATCTGTCTGTCTGCTTCTTTCCACATTGGCGGCTGCCCGTTCTTTTTGTAGGTATTTTGTATGGCGGTTGAAGACTTGTAAAGTTGGTGATCCTGGAGATTGAACTGCATAGCTTCGAGAAATACATCTTCTCCGTCTTATTGCTGGAAGAGGTAGAAAGGGTCTTAATGCTCGTATCTTCATGATTAAAAGTTAAAAAGAAAGAAATCCTTCATAGAAGCTGAACTGAACAATCCGGATGAGGCTGTCGTGACGTTCGATATTTCCTGATGAGGCTCTCGCTGACTAATAAACGCTTGGAACCCCTGGCAAAGCTTCGCGGCCAGCGGTCACTAGTCCAGCTAACTCCGCGAGGGGATCAGCACATCAAAAGTAAATCTCTCCATTTCAGAACAATCATTCACAACGATATCTCACTGCGATCCACCCCAAGAGCTGGCTACTACGCCGCAGTCAATATCGGATGGAGTTCCACGAGCGGGGCTAATTGTTCAATGCGTTTGAGTGATCCAGAGCATCCGTGGTGTTGACAGTATCATTTCTAAGCCGGAGTACTCGACGACTCGATACTCGATTATTCGAACGATTCGAAGGACCCGATTGAGTTTTGATAGGCCCTGCGAAGCTGAACGAGTGATTGATCTACCGCACAGGATCCCGAGCAGGTCTTGGCATACGAGGGCAACGAACTACCTCCATCATGGCGTCCTCGGCGGCGGCGGGATTTCTGGGTCGCGGGAGCTCGGGGAACAATTCGAACATGCGTGGATTGGTGCAATTTATTGCAGATCTGAGAAATGCTAGGGCAAGAGAACTGGAGGAGAAGAGAATCAACAAGGAGTTGGCAAATATACGGTTCGTACACTTGCTACCCCAAAATCTACCATCTAGGCTCATTTTGCTGACATGTTCTATCTTGCAGACAAAAATTTAAAGGTAATTATATACAGGATTCTTAACGCCTCTTTGGCTTGATGGCTAACTCAGGAGTATAGATGGAAATCTGAGTGGATACCACAAGAAGAAATATGTCTGCAAGGTAGTTCCCCTTATGCGCCAAATCAGATTCGTGTTTCTGACCTTTTGACAGCTCCTATACATATACATACTTGGTTGGAACGTCGATTTCGGACATTTAGAAGCTGTCAATCTTATCTCCGCGAACAAATACTCTGAGAAGCAGATCGGATACCTTGCCATGACCCTTTTCCTCCACGAACAACATGAATTGTTACATCTGGTGGTAAATAGCATCAGGAAGGATCTGACAGACCACAATGAACTTTTCAACTGCTTGGCGCTGCATGCCATCGCAAATGTTGGTGGAAGGGAAATGGGAGAGGCCCTGAGTGGGGAGGTTCACAGACTTCTGATATCGCCGTATGATTCTTGGGACGCCTACTTTGGGGATTGATTTCTGATAAGTTTGCAGGACTTCGAAAGCGTTTGTGAAAAAGAAGGCCGCCCTTACTCTCTTGAGACTCTATCGAAAACATCCCGACATCGTACAACCACAATGGGCAGAACGAATTATCTCCCTTATGGATGATGCGGATATGGGTGTTGCGCTTTCGGTCACTTCTCTTGTCATGGCGCTTGCGCAAGACCAGCCAGAGCAATACAAAGGAAGCTATGTGAAGGCAGCGTCAAGAATGAAAAGGATATTGGTCGATGGGGAATATGCGCAGGACTATCTGTACTACAAGGTGCCATGTCCATGGATACAGGTGAAGTTGCTGAGGCTCTTGCAATATTTCCCACCTTCAGGTACGTTTTATTCAAGGGGAATAATGCAAGAACTCACGAGCTAACTTGCTTTTCAGAGGATACCCATGTTCGAGAGTTAATCCGCGAGTCACTGCAGAAGATACTGAATCTGGCACTGGAGATGCCAAAGAACGTTCAGCAAAACAATGCGCAGAATGCAGTCCTTTTCGAAGCGATCAATTTGATCATCCACCTTGACACGGAGCAGGCACTGATGAAGCAAATTTCATCAAGGCTTGGAAAATTCATTCAGTCACGAGAAACGAACGTACGATATCTTGGATTGGAGGCCATGACACACTTGGCTGCGAGAGCAGAGACATTGGACCCCATCAAACAACACCAGTCAATCATTATTGGATCTTTGAAGGACCGAGATATCAGCGTCCGGAGGAAGGGTCTAGATTTGTTGTACAGCATGTGCGACCAGACCAATGCTCAACCGATTGTTGGAGAGCTTCTACAATATCTCCAGAACGCTGATTTTGCGATTCGAGAGGAGATGGTGTTGAAGATTGCCATTTTGACTGAGAAATACGCCACAGACATTCAATGGTATGTTGACATATCGTTGCGGCTTATCGCAATGGCAGGAGATCATGTCAGCGATGAAGTATGGCACCGAGTCATCCAGATTGTTACCAACAATGAGGAGCTTCAAGTATATGCGGCACAAAATATTTTGCAATATGTCAAGGCCGATCACTGCCACGAGACTCTGGTAAAGATTGGAGGCTACATCTTAGGTGAATTCGGCCATCTTATTGCTGAAGATAAAGGCTGCAGTCCTATCGAGCAATTCCTCGCTCTTCAAAGCAAGTTCCAGGGTTGCTCATCTAGCACCAGAGCCATCATCCTCTCATCCTTCATCAAATTTGTCAACCTCTTCCCCGAAATCAAACCTCGACTCATGTATGTCTTCCAAGCATACAGCCACACCCTCGATTCCGAACTCCAGCAAAGAGCATGCGAGTACCTTGCGCTCGCAAGTTTGCCTACCGACGATCTTCTCCGGACTGTATGCGACGAGATGCCTCCTTTCCCGGAACGACAGTCCGCACTCCTTTCTCGACTCCATCAGAAGCACGCCAATACCAGCGATAAGCGTACGTGGGTTGTAGGCGGCAAAGACGCCAATATCAACGAGAAGGATTTTACTCTGGCCAAGAATCCGGGCCTCAAACGTGCTTTCAGCAGTGCGAACGGTGCTCCGCAAACAAATGGAACGGCCAATGGCACCAACGGTACGAACGGGCATGCGAAGGGAGCCAATGATCTCGCAGGCTTGGATATGATGGATGCAGGACCATCTGAGCCCAAGACTCTTAAGGCTCCAAATCTAGCAAGTGCGGCTCACCTGTCTCCAGATTGGGAGATTGGATACAACAAGCTTCTCTTGAAAGCCGAGGGTGTCTTATACGAGGACGGACAGATCCAAATCGGGGTGCGATCCGAGTACCGTGGCCAAATGGCCTGCGTGATCCTTTACTTCTCCAACAAAGCCCCCGCTTCCGTCAGCTCCTTCACGACAACGCTCGATCTCGAAGCAGCGGAGAAGGAGAATCTGACATGGGAGGTCAAGGGACTGCCGGAAAGCACCATCAGCCAAGGCGCGCAAAGCCAACAGATGATTATGTTTGAAGCCAAGAAGGTCTTCGATAAGAGTCCTACGATCCGAGTCAGCTACTTGGCTGGTGCTTTACAAGCATTGACTTTGAAGCTACCGGTCGCGATCCATAAGTTCATGGACCCCGCTGAGCTGTCGGCGGATGATTTTTTCAAGCGGTGGAAGCAGATTGGCGCTGCGCCAAGAGAAGCCCAGCGCATTTTTGGGGTGAAGGGAGGCAGAGATGGTGATCGAGAATTCAATGATTCATTCATAAGACGGACCGTGGATGGCTTCCGATGGGGAATTTTGGATGGCGTCGACCCGAACAAGAAGAACTTTGTGGGTGCGAGCGTTTTGCATACGAGTGATGGGGGGAAGTTTGGTTGTCTGTTGAGACTGGAGCCGAATTATGGGACTCAGGCATGCCCAACCCATATGTCCTAGTGTCTAGCAGAAGTACTGACTACAGCTGCAGATGATCCGCCTTACCATCCGCGCAACAGATGAAAGTGTGCCTCCAGTCCTAATCAAGATCATGGAGGAGCGTCTCCAAATCGGCATTTCAACCGCACCAGAAGTGCGCGAAGCTCCAACGCGGAGGGAGATCTCAGATGCATTTGGGAACGTCCTAGTTGAATGAGGAACGAGCAAAATAATCTTCGCATAGCAAGCAAAGGAAACTAGGGAATGGAAATTTGGCATGGACCAGGAAAGCGTGGTTTGTTTGAAGTCATGTCAAGCTAATCAGGTTTGTGGTGCATAGTTGCATATTAATGGAGTTTAATGATGAGCATATAAATTGTCTGCTGCCTTCGTCCCCGGAACCTGTCTGTACATGGGTTCGTTCACTTGCCCAGTAGTTCCGGCAAAACTTAATTTCTTCTTCAAAAGCAACCCTAAGAAGCAGTCTCGGCTTTCGGCTCAGCCAGAGGGCCTCCATCGTCGTCTCGAACGTCCGCCTCTTTTATACCTTCAGCGATATTCGTATCGTCCTCGTTGCAAATATTGTAACGAATTACATCGTCGCCGTATCCCTGATTGATTACCTGAGAAATGATCCCCCTCTTTTCCAGCGGTGGAAGCCCCTCTTTCCAGCTTACTGCGCCGTCAGCAGCGAATTGGGGCTCGGGTGTCTAAATGAACATTCGGAGAGTTAGAGTAGTGGTAACGTGTTACTTACAAACTGCTGCATGAAATACTGAAAATCCTTATTGATATTGTGGTTGAAAACCTTGATTCTTTTATTCCAGTTGACATGAACAAGCCAGAGCAGTCCTTTGAGGTATCTAAGTAGCTGATCAGCAGCTCTCACTTCCAGAAGAACCAAGATTCTCAAAATTTCCATTTGTTCATTCATTCCAGCGCAATCCGTCCAATGAATCCGATATCACATCACTACCAAGGCCCTCGATTACGTATATATGCCCATTCCCCTCTCTCTTTGTTTTCCTTTCCTCATCGTGACTCAAGATGTCGTCCAACTATGATTCAGGAACTCTACCTGAGAAATAGAAAGATCTCTCGTATTTTACTCAGGAAGGTAAGATAGTTCTCTTTGCCAACTTTGTGCACAATAACCTTACCATGATAGATAGAATATTGACTTGTATAGTTGGTAACACGGACATAGCTATCCCGATAGGTTTACATGTGACATCGACAGCAATGTCGCAACAGACTATACTTGTATTCAAGCCTCGTCTTGCACTTTCTACAACCAAAAGTGGAAAGTTTTTTCAAGTCGAGGACTTACGACAACAGTGCGAGGTTCTGCACCGATGCATCTGATCGATATTAAGGAGGGGACGAAGAAAGCGTAGTTCATCTCACCACCAGAAAAGATACATTCGAAATTATGCATTAATATCTGTACACTACAAACACTGAATAGCATTGCATCGGAATTGCAAGTGCACCAGGCTAGATCCAGTATGTCGATCCTTATATATATACCACACTTCTTGCTTGAGAAAATCACCACAAACCGTTAGAAAGAGGATGAATTACCCATGAGTCCCGACACGGAAATTCCTCAAAGGTTCTAATATCCAAGACCCCATGTCAAAAAGGTTTTAATCGGCATGTAGTCGATAGTCCTGGAAGTAAACAATTGATTGACATATATGTGCTTCATCAAACCTACATAAGTCAATACAGATCCAGGCATCGCTACGGCTTTGGGCTCGACAGCTATGTAGCAACAGAATTTCCTCCCTTGTCTTACACTCTTCACAAACATGAACGGAAGGCCCTATGACTCAAGAGCTCATGACGATTGCGGAACGCTTTTCACTGATCTCTCTGCAAGGCCGGACAAAAGTATGACACGTCCTGCATCTTCACTTTGGTGCTCAGCAGATCCATGTAAAATAGATAGCCTCAACTGATTACGTAGACAGATCCTTTGAGGCAAGATTCAGGAAAAGAGCCTCTCTTTCTTGAGTACTGCAAGTGATTTGGTACTCCAATAACAAATGTTGAGTTTTCTTTCTTTCTCGGCTTCGACAACAGAATATGAATCGACCAGACGATAGATCTCGACTTCGAGATAAGAAACGACGGTTGGGAAAGGGGGCTTGAGACGAAACTTATCTCTGGATGATTGGATCCTGTGGCGAACCAATGTGCGAGGTGGATTGAACGAGAGCATGGCACTATTGTCATGTCATTATATTCATCCCTTTAACGAATCTAAATATACAAGATGCCATGCCCATTTCAATATAGTACAGTAAATGCCACCGCTCAGATGCCATGCCATGCCATGCCATGGTTCCAACGCCGAATAATGCGTCCCGTTTATCTCCTTGCGAGTATCTATACCATTACATAATCCCCGGTCCAACCACCATTTCCATTCATCTATTAATCCTTTTCCGAGTGCCGGGCCAAGAGGAAGAACAGAGTAAGGGCTCACTGCATAATACTCTGCCTCCACCTCTCCACCATATCGATCTGTCCTTGATTCAGAGGCTGCGCACCCATCTGCATCATATTCATGCTCGCCATAGGGTTTGGCTGCATGTATCCCATATTCATGCCCTGCATCCCATTCATCTGCATATGGTTGCCATACCCACCACCCATCGCATACGGATTCGCAAACGGCATCATCATCTGATTTCCTCCAAAAGCATTATACCCCATCCCAAGACTCGGCTGTGGGAATTGCTGCTGCTGGTAACCAGCCGTCGGGCTGGCGAACATGTTGTAGCCGCTCTGTCGTTGCATCTGCGGTTGCGCAGGAGGAATGATACCGCCTTTGCCATCATTATACATCCCGGCTTTGAAACCACCCGCGTTTGCTTGTCGTCCTGGTAGTTGTGACGCATCGAGATTGAACATCGTGCTCGCTCTCTGCAGTTTCTCCCTTTCGTATAAGCCCAGAAGCCCATTGTTCGAAGGTCCTTTTTCATAAGAGGGAACTCGACTAGCTCCAGCCGCTGGATGTGCCGAGAGGATATCGGCCATACTGCGTCTCGTCTGCATTTTCGGACGCTCCTGAGCTTCGCCAGAATTACCGACTTCGAGAGCACGAGCTTCACGCTCCGCTTGTAGGCGTTTGCGTCTCTGGCCAAGAGTTTCCTCTTCTTCTTGAGCAGGAGTGGGGATTTCTTTGCCTTTCCCTTTCGGATCAGCAAGGTCGACGCCGAACTGGGACATCATTTCTGATGCAAATTCACCGCTGACAGGTCGTGCGGATGGGAGACCGGTGGCTGTACCTCCTGCCTCCTTGAGGCGACGGACACGCTGTGCGAGAGTCTCCCCTTCTTCTTCAGGGGTTGTGGCGGTCAAGTTCATCATTGTAGAAGCTCGGGGCATCATAGTTGGAGGCTTGCCTTGCAAGCGGTCTCGTCGTCGACTCAGGGGTTCGTTGTCTTCCATGTCCCGGCGTTCCATCAAACCCATCGGTCTGTTCGGCTCCTGGACTTGCGACTTCTTGGCGTAGAGCATTGCCAATGGGACATCTTCATCATCACTCATGTCGTCTTCTACGGCTTGATCAGGATCTTCCCATGCGAGATGGATTCGCTTTTGCTTTCTCGACTTTTGTTCGACTTGGGCAACAGCGTCAAGCTCTAGAAGGGTGGAACGGATGCCATTAGGATAAGCAGATGCCACTGGGCGAGTTCGCATCTTGGCCTGTTGTTTGCGCAGTTGTAGTTCCGCAAGAAGAGTCGTTGGGGCACCGTGATAGAGTTCTTCCTCTTCCTCCCGTTCATCCCGCAAATCACCAGCATCAGACGCAGCCATTGGCGAATTTCCTTCGTCCTCATCCTCATCGAGAGGATCTCGAATAATCTTGCCCGCCCTGATATCCGATATGGTATTCGCCCGCTTCTTTTCGTTCTCGGATTCCAATAGATCACTGCTACTGGCTCGGCGACCCCTGAGGAGGTTGAATGAGCTCGTTCGCTTCTTCGGCATCGGCTCTGGTTGAAGTAGTTGAGTACTGCTCTTGCTGTTTCGAATATTCGATCGACCATAGACTTCTGCACCTAAATGACCAGCAAATGCGTGATCTGTGAAAGCGCTGACAGGTGCATGTGCGGATGCGTCAAGGATGCTGTCTAGAGTGGCTACCGCAGATTGCTCCTTGAGCTCGACTACTTGACTTGGAGCTTGAAGGTCGAAGAAAGCGCTGGCTCGGAGTTGTGGAGGTAGGTGTTGGATATCCTGAGTAAGTCGTCGACCTCCCATGCTCATCCTCTGATGTTGTGGCACATATTCGAGCTGCTGGGCCTCGTCGTTCTCTGGAAGATCGGGCTCGTCCTCGGTTTCCAACACGTCTGGAAGCCAAATCGCAGATTGTCGTGCAGCCTGAGGAATACTGCTAAGGACCTGTGACCTCCTCTTATTCCTTGCCATTGATGATGGCATCTTAGATAGCTTTTGCGGTAGATTGAGCATCATCGGAACCGGTGCAGGGTAATAAACCATTTGTTGTCCAGTATTTGGATCGGCGTATGATTGAGGTCGTGCCATCGATAATCTATTCCCTGAAGATGCCCTCCTCTGGTTATTCACATCGCTCTCAGCCACAGATTGTCGATCGCCCGACGCGACTCTCCGTTGTGCATTCTCCGACTCGCCGTCCTCAGCAATGTGCTGAGGCGCTGAATGTACACCGTCAAAATCTTGAAACATCAGTTGTGCTTGATCGAATGTGGTTGTAGAGGCAGATGTTGTAGGTCGCTCCTCCTTCGCGCTCGGTTCAGCGTTCGGTCCTTCCATCTTGGTGTTCCCATCGAGAATGTCGACGACCTGACGGGTGAACGTGTTCGAAGTTTCGTCTTGCTTATCTATGGAGGCTGGTCGAGAAAGGATTGTCGAAGTTGGTTCGGCCATAGGGAGACTGACGAAAGAGTCGAGAGGCCTGCCTTCGAGCTCAGGTTCCGGACGAGATCCAAACTTCGAGCTCTTTGAAGCGGATCTGCCTCTGCCACCAGTTGTGAGAGAGCCCTTAGGAGACATCATGAAGCCCGCGGGTGAGTATCCACTAGATCTTGCGAGATTATTCGTCTCCACAATGGAACTGTTCGAGAATTGTCTTGTTACCGAATGCATTTGATCCAGTTGTGAGTCGCTCAAACAATTTGAACGATTCAAGGAAGATCTGCGGCTGTCATTCCTCTTCGATTCGGAATGCAATTCTCGAATGGCATCGTCGATAGAGGAAGTCATGCTCAATCGTTCTGCCGCTCTCTCAAGATGCTGTATGTTTCCTGGCCCCTGAAACGTTTGTAAGTCGGGAGTCGGATGTCGCAATGCTTGACTTCGACCGGAAGCGGTTCGCACAATTGGCTCGCGGGTGAGGGATCGAGGGGAGACTTTCGTGCTGGAGGACTCTTCGGCCGTTGTGGCTGGAGCGTCGAGGCGTGGTCGTGGTGGGCGAGGGCGCGTTGGAATAACAAAAGATTCGGTTGGTGATGATCCCTGGTGTTTTTCTGTTGAAGGACCTGGAGAATCTCTTTCTTCACGATAGTCGAACCCTTCTACCATATCATAGCTGGCAGTCGTCTTCGTGCTCCTTGAGGTAATTGAATTAACCAAATGGCTAAAACTAGTACACTCTTGCTGATTCTTGTTCGTATTGTTTTCCTGGTTATTTTCCAAAAATAGCCCCTTCGATAGTGGCGTACTTTCAAAGGAGAGTGGCTGAAATGGAGATGCCGACGTAGTGGAGCCATCGCAATCTTCGAAGCGATCATCGTGCTCATGATGATCATGATCAATCTGTTTTAAAGCATCATACCCCATCTTACAGTAGACAGATGTTTTGAAGTCGTCGCGACAGCCACAGCGGAAAGAGTTGACGGCAGCAAGAAACGGTTCCCCTACTTGTGGGTGGGCACGCGTCAGGTTTATTAACTGCAGAAAAGCCCTGCCCGTCGCCCTCGCGATAATAGGTAGATTGCCTTAATCAGTACCCCAGGACAACACATCCGAAAATACCAATCATATTAAGCCAGAGGGAGGCGCCAATGGCTTCAAATCTCTTTATCGCACTTTTATCCTCTGAGAAAGCTATTCATTTCACAGTTAGAGCCTCAAGCCTATCTCTCCTCTCCCACTCTCGTCGCCACCACACCGCAGGGATTTTCAATACTTGGCTGGATCATGAGTCTGGAACACAGCAATTCAGAGAGTGCCAGATAAGCTCATGCTGTAGCCAGCATCCACGAAAATTGATTCCTCCTGTTGTTCCTGCTTTTTGAAGTCTATCGTAGCACTGTACATACCTTTCATTAGACTTGTTTCACCGCAGCTTCTCAAGGACCTGCTTTTCTTCAACACGAGACCATTTGCCCCATTTCCTCGGAAGTTGTTATGATTGCTCGACGATAATGATCGTCATTGATTCATTGATGCTCCAGTGCCAAGAAATCCTTATCATCGTCGAGAAACAGACCAAAAGGGCAAGAGAGGTCGTGCCGTACGCGCCAACTCCACTCTTGTAATTGTTCCGCTTCTTCCACCACATATAAAGCCATGGTCAACCTCCATGTTGTTATCGTGAGCACTTCTATTTTTTATCTTGGCTCCCTCTTGCTTTTTGTTCTTCAGCGCGACCCGTCATCTGCATCTTTCAACGATCAATGCAGTAAGCACTGTTTGAGACTCAAAGTTGATTGCTCAAAGATTTTGACGCAATTTGATTCCAAAAGTGCTTTTACTGCACAATTACATCTTTCAAGCTGCAGCTCGATAGTTCGGTGAATTTATCTTTGACACGTTGAGAGACCTTACCTAAGTCGCAGCCAACGAGAGATTGGAAGGAAGAGAATGTTTGTGTAAGAAGAGAATGGATTCATACCATTACGTACACTGTACGAGTCGTACATTTAATATCCGACAAGGTTGTCCCTTTCTCGACCTATATTAAGTCACCTCATGACACGTGAGCTAATTCACGTGACATAATGTGGAGTAAAAGTGGGTCTCTTACCCAATGCATGTTGGTTGACGCAGATGATATGTCGCATTTCTGCAGGTCAAATGCCAAAAATCGAACCTGAGAAACATATATATTCTCCATTTATCCTCCACTTCTCTTGCCCAATTTCTTCCACTCACTACCAGATTGCTTCAAATTCACGTATCCGTCACAATGCCATCAAAAACTCACGATTCAACTATGGACGCCGACAACAGTCTTCATGTCGTTCCTCCAAAGGAGAAACATACACATACAATCATCTTCCTCCACGGCCGCGAGAGTACCGCTACTGAATTCGCAACCGAACTCTTCGAGAGCCAAGCATCAGACCATCGCACCTTACCAGAAATCTTTCCCTCAGTCAAATGGGTTTTCCCAAATTCAGGAACTCGAAATCGGTCACGATTTGACACCAAGGAATCTCAGTGGTATGTATTTCTCAGAGTGCTTCTTTTCCCATTTTGTTTGAGTTAACGAGTTCTAAGAGCAAACCTTTTTTAAGAGTATATCTTTAGGGCAACGAGAATACGAAATTTATGGAACCCGCTTAGCTCTGTTCAATCCTTTTGAGCAATCACTGACTCCCGAGATTTTCAACAGGTTCGACATGTGGGAAGTGAAAACCCCCCAGGAACGCAAAGATATCCAAATCGAGGGATTGAGAGAGAGTATCGCTCTCATTCTCAGCGTCATTCGCAACGAAGCTTCAATCGTCCCGCCAGAGCGCATCATTCTTGGTGGCAGTATGTATTTTCAGAGTACTTCTTCCAGATTTGCCTGGTTTCATGAGATTAACCCCCAATTCTTGCTCTTTAAAGGGTATCTTTGGACTGTGGAACTTATGAATCCCGGCTAACTCTAATCTTTCAACTCTTTTGAACAATTGCTGATTCGGAAATTTCCAGTCAGCCAAGGATGTGCCACAGCCATTCACGCATTATTGTACGGCGGTATACGCCTTGGCAGCTTCATCGGCCTCTCCAGCTGGCTCCCATTCCAGGATGACATCGAGATGCTGGCAAGATACTCAGCGTCAAATTACAGCTTGCTTAAAAATATCCGCGGCCTCTTCAGGACTTCAAACAAGAATCCCGTGATGCCCCTCACCGATTCATTCCCTAATTCGGAATTGGCATTCAAGACGCCGATTTTCCTTTCGCACTCCAAAGACGACGACGTTGTCCCGTTCAATAACGGAGACATGCTATGCTGGGGTCTGGAGGAGGTCCTTGGTTTCGATGTGGACTGGAAGGCGTACGAAGATGGAGGACATTGGATTAATGAGCCCCAGGGTGTGGATGATATCGTTGCATTTCTCCGGGAAAAGTTAATCAAGGCATGAAGTCAGTTGTTCATCTCGTATGAGCAATCGACTTCGATTTGAGATCAGCTCAAATCGTTCATTCATTTTGAAATTTTTCTTCTCAGCTGGGCCATTGACTCGAGGTTAGCTCAACCGTCATCCACTTTGAGGAATTCAGCACGTGAGCAAAAGTCGGTCAAGCCAGAATTACGTTATCCCTCCGTCTTACTCGCTCCAACCCGCCCCTGTCAGCACGCCAGAAGCAGCGAAGAATCTTCTCTCGTCAGTCACCGGGCTCTTGGAACTCGTCCATTGTTAGTCGTTCTAGTTACGTGAGAGATTTATGCCATGAAAGGAAGGTTGCTGCGGGGAAAGTCAGCATCTGAAATCACGATACAAGAGGACAAAATTGTGCCTGAATCAGTTTTGCAGGCGGCCGCAAGGCTCGCATCGAGGTGCCAATGGTTTTGATATCTTGAATAGGCGTGCTCAAATTGTCACGTACAAAAGCATTCGGTTTGAAGCGGCTGCTGTTCGATTTTTGGCGTGTGCTTGGAACCGTGGTTGCGGTATTGCGGCGTTGCAGACTTGTCTCTCTCTAGCGACGACCATTAAGACGACGATCCCGATACCGATGGGTCTTTGGTGGAAGCTTGCTTGAGCTCTACGACAGTCTAGATGAGCAGGCCGAACCCTCTCCACACCCCAGGTTTCCCTCCCGCATTCAATCTTTCGATCTGGCCCTTCTCCATGCACAATGTGTCAACTGGTCCTAACAAGCGTTCGTAACTATTCAAACTTTACCCCAAAGGGATACTTCTCAAGTAATACTCCGCATACTCCATATGCGGGGACACGATTTCGACGCGCTTTCTGTCACAAATGGCTCAAAGACGGTAACTATTCCCTTTTCGTTCATCCATTATTCATTGAATGTCGGTCTCGTGAAGATGTCAGGGGTTTCGCATGAGATGAGTAACGTGAGTTGCGGGTCTAGACGACTGATGAAAAAAAGTGTGACGTGATCTGGCAGCTCGGCAAATTATAATTACATTATAATGCTAAATTTGTGATTATTTTATAATCCGGTCGTCGTTATATAATTGCATAATGTTATACGCATTATATCCTGTAATTATGCATAGATGGAACGTTGCGAAAGAATAATTCAAAGTATAAGATTAAGTATAAATGTTCATAACTTTATGCTCTGGATAATGCCTTCTATGTTGAGCTAGCGTCCTTTATGTTAGTTATACTGTAAAATTATTCATAATCAGGTCCAGATTATATAAATTATCAGACCCCCCAGGCCGCGGCATTTCGACACGACCAAACCGATTCAAAGATCCAGCCAGGATTGGCCATCAATTTCTTCATTTGCGAACGCACCACTCAATCAGCCTGTACAGAATTCTTGGTACCTGCCTCGTACCTTTCACCCGGCACACTGGGCTCGACAGGATATCTCGGGATCGTCCCCAAAACGGCGACAACTGTTTGCTATGCCATCTCCGATCTCAAATTAACAATTACTCACCTACAACCGATTGCCGTTTGTTCAAACCGGACTGGAAAGGAAGGTAAAGTCGGCATAGTAATTTCATTTCGCCATCAAAACTAATTTCTCGCCATCCAATTTGCGAAATCTGCAGCAGGTGATCAGGCCGCCCAAAAAAATAAATTTTCTTTCATCGGATTAAACTCAATGGGGTAACAAAAGACCCTGTTCTCGACTCTGACTGGACAGGAAATTTTGGGAATGATTGGCTACTGCTCTTGCCTCGGATGTAGGATCAAGCTTTCAGTGGGCTTCGAGGCGTTTTGGCTGCCCTTGGCGGCTGAGAAAAGAAGCTGGGGATGCTTTCTTCTGGAACGGACCCCGCCGACGCTGGCCCCGACGCTTCTACACACATCAATGTGTCAAGACACACTACTGGTACTGTATGACTGTTAGACTTTCGCTTTTGTATCCGTTCATGGAAGGTGCGAGTCGTGGATCTGGGACCCGACCAGTCTCGGTTATTGTTTGGTCAATCAGCTTCGCGGCTCCAAACTCTTTTTGTGCTGGGGCGATTGCTGAGTGGCGAGGCTACATGACTTTCAACTTCTGGAACGACTTAGCGTCATGTTGATGTCGAATCGGTTTAAGAGAGAGATATCGTTTAATCGGCCCTTATTTTATCTCTCTATTCATCCAATTAGAGAGCTCCTTTAGTTCCTTATCTCTATAGTATGTGGATCCGAGCTCGCGTGCAGATGGGTTGGATTGAAGCTCTCGGAATCCCCTAGCTTGATGGTGTTGGAAGCTCATATAAAGCACGCTCCTCTCCCTCTCGCACACACCTTGTCGCATCCATTGTAGCTTGTTTGGTTTGTTCAATTGAGTTGAGCGATTGAACCTCTTGCGACAAGTGCTTGTCCATCCCACACAATGGCTACCGTCGCAAACCTTGCTCTCGAGGGCGGCGACCCTCGAGATGTCGCACACCCAGCTATGCACAGCGCTGAGCCTGCAGAGACCCAGCTGCTTCGTGAGATCCATGACCCAAGTATCACTTTCGAGGAATATAGTATGTACACTCATTTGTGTCATCGATGCAATTTTTGGGAACATGCCCAACTCCACATTCCCAATATCCCGTTTAGCAGCGCACGATACTGACTTCATGCAGTGTACTACGCCTCCATCACCAGAGCCGAAGAGAAAGAAGAAAACTCTCGACACGTCGAAGCTCAAGGCCCAAAGACATGGAAGACGATGTTGAAGAGCAGATTCTCCAATTACAAAGCTACTCCAGCTGTAGTTGATCCACAACTCGACTCCTCCGATAACGCCTCCACAGGCGGCGAGAAATCTGGTACAGATGACGAGAAGAAGGTCGGCCCGCCAAGCCCCACAAACGGACCGCCTGCATATGACATGAGAGTCAGCGAGGCTGAATGGAAAAATGCCAGCCGTGCTGTCCGAACTGCTGGGTGGAGTTCTGTGTTCTACTTGATTACTACGGATATCTTAGGTCCTTTCAGTACACCGTGAGTCAGCCGCCTTCCAAGAAGGTGACTCAGCTAATGAAATCTTGCAGATGGGCGTTCGCTCAGATGGGTTATGGCCCCGGTATTGCGCTCTACACCGTCTTCGGTGGTCTCGCCATGTACTCCGGGTTCCAACTCTACAAAGTCTTCTTGTACCTCGACTCCGACCGCTATCCCATGAAGACATACGCCGATGCGTTTTTCCGCGTGTACGGCAAATGGGCTCGCCACGTCGTCAATGTCTTGCAAGCCATTCAACTCCTTCTCACAGTCTCCGTCCTGATTCTCTCAAATGGTCAATCGATTTCCCAAGTCTCAAAAGGCAAGCTGTGCTTCATCGCGTGTTTGATTGTCTTTATGGCAGCTGGTATGATACTCGGCCAGATCCGAACTCTCCAGAGATTCGGATGGCTTGCCAACTTCGCAATCTGGATCAACGTTTTGATTCTCTTCATCTGCATGGGTGTCGCCGCCAACTCGCCCCCTAACTACCAAGCCGTCGAGGCATCCTACGGTCCTACATTTGCTGAAGGTCCAATCCACCGCTACGCGGGCACACCACCTAATGGAGCTGCGACTGGTGGGAACGGCTTCACAGGTTCCTTGAACGGTCTCAACCAAGCAGTGTACTCCTACGGAGGAGCTATGCTCTTCATCTCCTTCTTGTCCGAAATGCGCCACCCTTGGGATTTCTGGAAGGGTCTCCTGTGCGCAGATATCTTCATCTACGTCTGCTACATGTTCTTCGGTCTCTTCGTCTACTCTTACCAAGGCCAATACGCCTACAACCCCGTCATGCAAGGTCTTTCGCCATACGCCTGGCAGACAGCCACCAACATCATGAACATGGTCACCGGACTCATCGCCGCTGCGCTTTACGGCAATATCGGTATCAAGGTCGCATACGTCGAAGTCTTCCAGGAGTTGTTTCATGCACCACCGCTCACTACCATGCGAGGAAAACTGCTCTGGGTTGGTCTCGTGCCTCTTTACTGGGCTATTGCTTGGGTCGTGTGTGCCGCTATCCCGCAATTCTCCGCTATCTCAGGTCTTGTTGGGGCTGTCTGCATCCTGCAATTCACGTACACGTTCCCTGCTATCCTTGCCTTTGGTTTCCAGATCCAGAAGGATGCCATGACACCAGAAGAGAACTTCGATCCTAGCACGAAGACATATAGCTATGTGGATAGGGGGTTCAAGAGATGGGTGAGAGGGTTTAAGGTAAAATGGGCTTTGAACAGCTTCAACTTCATTTACTTTTTGGGAGCCTTGACGACGGCTGCTTTGGGCATTTATTCAAGTGCTGAGAGTTTGAAGGCTGCATTTTCGGGAGGTGGATCTGTGGCTACGAGCTTTGGGTGTAAATCTCCTACTGGTTAGATGGTAATACAGGGGTAGAGTACAGGGTTAGATGGGTTCAAAAAATAGGAGCATGAGAAGGGTGTATTGTATGTATGATGAGATATTTGGATCTGTGATTCATGCTTAATGACATGTTCAACTCGAAGCTCTTTCGTCTGATCAATATTGTCGTCAGGTTATATTCTGTAATGTTTCCTGAGCTAGCAAGTGCTAGAAATGTTGAGCTGAATACTTGGCGCCATCTGTGCCACTTATGCACAAGAAAAACAAACTCTGTACACATGCACCCACAGCAGCAACACCTGACGTAACAGCAACACCCAAATCCACTCTCCTCGTCAACATTCCCAACATAAGGCCCGTCCCAAAACACAAAACCAGATTTATGATCAGCAAAGCGAGGAACCCAAGCCAGTTCAAGCGAAGTCCGATGAGCAGTACTTGCTTCTCTAGTTGTTCTTCGAGGCCACCATAAGCGAACTGCATGTTGTCCAGCACGAAGCTGTGTGCGTCTGACAAGATGCTGGGATTGTGGAAAGTGGTGGCGAGCTCGATGTCGTGGGTCCGACAAGTGACGAAGACCTGGCGGGTGTGTTGCTGGGCTTCAAGGTCGGAGGTGCTGTTCTGTGGGCTTTGTTAGTGATGCCATTGAGGGGAAGTGGAGCTAGTACTGTTGAGAGTGCCGCAGTCTCGATCGCGGAGCTCCAGAATAGCAAAGCTTTACCCCAGAGGTGGTATGGTGGCTGGGACTTCAGTATCTGGTACTGTTTGCGGAGCTTCTCTATTACGGTGGAGCCGGTATCGTCGAAGTTGAGCTGGAGCTGGTGGATGTAGAGCTTGCCCCCAAACTTTTGAGAAACAATGCGCCAGAAGATGGTTTTGTCCGAGGACTGTTTGATGCTCGAGCTTGCCATAGTAGCGTCTTTGAAACGAAGAGGGAAATGTTTTGCGATGTGTTCGACCAAATCTGCCTCATCCCAGACGCACTGTCCGACTTATAAACGCAGGTAGAGAAGACCTCCACACTGTGTTGAAGAGAAGAAATAGGGTCCCCATTGCAATTGATGCAATAACATGGTCAATATTGGGGTGGGTTAGGATATTTGTGATTCGCCCTCTCTCGGCATTGTACCGTTCAAATCTTCCATTTCATCCAATATTTCAGGAGAGGATTCAACTTGAAGAGAGTTTAGCGCCCACTTGGTAAACAACCGCCACCTCTTCCATCCAAGGCAAGGCATTCTGTGCAGAAATCGCTTTAGGTAATCATTATGATACTCAGTGCAAGTAGCTGGTTGGCCAGGAACTGTAAAGGGGTTTCTGCCCAGTTAAGTGGCTGCGTTCAGCTACTTCACATAGTCCACGAATGGTAGCGACTGCTTCCCAATCAATTTTTTGCCAGTAATATCGCTCATATGTGGACTCGATGAGACCGAAAGCATCGAGCAAGGTCATTCGGAGATTTGGGATCGAAATTTGGGGGTGAATTTCGGAGTGAAAATTTGGCTAATCAAACAAACCCAATCGAGGGTTGGACGAAGAAAGCAGGTCTGCAAGCCCACTCCACCCACTTCGCCCGCTCCGCCACTTGGTCTTCGAAAATCGACAGCTCATTCTGGGAATGGCATCTGGCTGGAATGGTTTCAACGATGGTGTTTTCTTCATGCTCTTTGCATCTCAAGTCTCTGTTCAACTTTTCTTCCTCGATAACACTTCCTCCACACATCAGACGACTTATGCTGCCATAGACATAAACCCTCGATTCTTTGCAAAATGACATTGATTTAGGATGGAGATGTATCAGAGCCTGAAGAAGACGAACGTTTCAACAACTTTTCTGATCGGTACTTAACCCGGGACTCAGGCTATCATTCCCTTGGTCCAAAATCAAGAATTCAAACGCATTCCGATTTCAACTCCTTTAGGGATTTTGGCACAGACATCAATCCATCATTGCTCCTCCTTACACCGGACTCTAGACTTTCGAAATTCGTTTGCGCATACAGAGCCGCCACCATTTCAGTCGTCGAGTCTCCCAAATTAGAGAGAATATCACAGCGACATTCACTTACAAAGTTCTCTCTATGCGGAGCCCAATGCAACTATCGATGCGCTCATTTCTGAGCAGCCGTTGGTAAGGATCTCTTTCGTGGATAGGATCGTGTGCTGACAGCCTGAAGCAAATACAACAAAACCAAAGTTCCCTGTTTTTGCAACCCCTTCAACCATGGGAAGCAGATTTACTCAATCAGATTGATGATGAATTACCAAAGCTTCCCTCTGGGGCTGGAAATGCTGTACCTCTAATTGGTGAGAAGCAAGATGAGAATTACTCCTCTAAATGAACTTGGACGAAAACGAAGGGGATGAAGACCCCACAGACCAGGCTATTGAACCCAATACGGTTGCCTTCATCAAGAGCTGGCTTGCGCAGTTCTCTGGAAAACTTCCTTCGAAGTAACAAATTGCTTCCCTTGCAGACTTGACTTCTCTCAAACCCCTGGCGGTCGAAGAGTGCTCGGCAACATACTCCAAGAAAGCATTTCAACTACTTCCAAGGAGCCAGAAAGTTCACGATCCATTCAAAGCACATCCTGAAAAGTTCAATCTGCATCGCCAGCTCCAGAGGCCATGCATGTAAGCGAACAACGAATGTTAAAGGTAGCAGCTCAATGGGGAGCGAAACAAACAACAACCTGCAAGCCACGCAATAAAAGAAAAACCAAAAATGATAATGCAGAACGTACAGGTCTACCCTCGGTTGCGACAGCAAATTTTCCCGCAAAGATGAATGGAAAAGGCACGAAGAGAAGACATATCCCCAAGAAGGATGGATCTGTTTTCTCTGCTCTCTCAAGCCTCTTTCTACTAAAGGTATTAAAATAACTATATTATAAAGTGAGCAGTATTATATTTAAGAGAAGAGTTGAATAAGGTATTAACAGTAAATAAAAGCAAGATAAGACGATTCTTGCTATTATACTTAACTAAATAAGTATCATGAGGCGACTCGTAGTCACGTGCTGGGCACGACATCGGGCTATTGTTAAATCAAGGCATGACGTATGATATGACGTCACACTTACGATCACCTCCTGACATGCTTGATATAATTCTCTGGCCTTCGGGGGAAGGGCAGAGATTAGGCTATTCATAAATGAAGATACATTGTTTACCCTCCGATCATATTCTGATTTCTAACTACCACCGACGACCTTACATGACTCAACCTATCAACATCACCCTCTAACAGTGATATTCGCCAGAACTATTACAATTTTAAGGAAAACAAGTAGCTTTACCGCTTTCTTCTTTATGTAAAGATAGCTTTTCTATCATTCAATGAATTTGTTGTTATATCTAAATGGTTATGTACAGCTTGGGAGGGGTTCCTCTTAAGACATCATCAGCAAATGCGATAACCGCCAAGGCCGTTCCCCGATCCAGCCATTCTGCGGTAAATTAATGCGAAACGCCGGAAATAAAGATGCCGTTTCTGGGCTCTCAAAGATAGTTTTTTGGTGGCCGTTTGATCAGGTGAGCGGGGTTCGGCTGGATCTCTGACGCTCGGCAGCGTGCAACCTCCGCGACCGTCCCTCACGATTGATACTCTGTACAGGCATAAATAAACGCTAATGAGCGTATTTAACCAAATACAGGTAAAAAGGTGACATTCAGGACCCTAAACACATGGCCACTAGTCACCTTGATTTATGCCTGTCAGGGCACGCTACATCCTTGTTGGCCTGTTGGGGTCTTAAGCCCAGAACAGATTTTAGTTTCCGTCCACGGAACGAATAACCGACGTCCGACGGGTCACATGTGAAAGCCTGCCGCAGTCGGCAGATAAAGCTAACCCAATGGCACGGGTCGCTCGGGAATCTAAACACGGAAAGCTCCAAAATTGCTTCTGGAACGTCTTGATGTTCTAGGAGTCTGTGAAATACTGGTCAGATCATGGGGGTGGGGAAATTTGAATCGGCTCATTTCAGACACGGGATAATAGAGGCCATAGCCACGAATAAAAATTGTTGAAGGCGTTGTTATCGCGAACACACTTTCTATAAGCTGTTTCAGAGTTCGAGAAACCCCCCCGCTGTATGTGCTACAGTATGCAGACTTGGCTTTCCCCGGATTCCATTGACGAAGGAGCCATTCCATAGATTCAAGGACCCTCTGTATAATGTAGAACTACTTCATAGAATTAAATTTGCTTTTGCTCACTCAAGGATAAGGGGAGAAAACCCCCTTTTTGAAAAAGGGGGAAATGGGGGAGGAGAGAGGCGGGCGAGGGGGGCAGCCCTTAAGGCCTGTAAACCCACGGCTGAGCTTTCCTTAATCCTATTCTATTACAGTACAGTAGCAACTCTCTTCCGCTTCGTGGCGTCCTTCGAATTCTTGAGCACCCGACGAAGTGTTCGAGGGGATGGCGCATATCGGGAGAAGGTCCATGAATAACGCCACATTTACACACTACAGAAACCTTACTTGCGGGGATGAAAGTTATTTCTGAAACAGGAAACAAGTCCCTGTCACACGCTATTCATGGGATGCCACCTTCCAAAAGAGAACGGGACATATATGTGAGTCGATCGCATCTGGAGAGGCTGTACACTCGACGGTGAAAAAAATTCGTCAAACTGCTCTCTTCGATCGATAACCTGTTCACATGAGCCAGCCCTTATGGCCGATTTGGGCGTCAGTTTATTTGTTTCCACAGGAATCCTCTTGTCCCTTGCTACTATTACAACAATATTTCGATGCATCGCACGAATTTATATAGTCAAGGCCTTTGGTCTTGATGATGGGCTCATGGTATTAACATTAGTTCGTATACAGCCCATTTTACTCTTCTTTGTTGACCAGCTGTCTTCAGGCAATATTCGCTCACTATTGCGCCTGGGTCTTCTATGGAAGGAGTATAGATAAAGGGAGGCCAGATGACGAAATTCCATTATCAGATGCTATTCCTGCTCTCCGAGCATTTTATTTTGCGGAGCTCTCATAGTCAGAACCCCTCTTCCCCTAGAGACTATAGCAGCTAGGGATTTATTTGCTAACAAGTTGCAGTTTTTTAGTGGCTTGCGCTCTCAAAATGTCCATTGGAACTTTTCTCTTAAGAATCGTCAAGACACGATGGCAAAAATGGATGATAAATATAATATTGGCTATTATATTTCTCTACTCGGTGGTTATATTTTTCGTTGCTGTTTTTCAGTGTAAACCGATATCACAGTTTGTAAGTCTAAGTACCTGCTTGTACTATTTACGCCCTCTAACTCTCTTCCATCATAGTGGCATCCGGAGAGACATGGAGCTTGCGTGAAGAATAATATTATTCTTCCGGTGGGATATGTCCATAGCACTATCATCGCACTGTCGGATTTTTTATTTGCTATTCTTCCTATGTTTATTGTGAGTATTTTCGAGTTTGATAGCTGTTGTTTTCGGCGCAACTAACGGGCTCCTAGGTATGGAGTCTTCAAATGAGCCGAAATATGAAAATTTCAGTCACGGTCTTAATGGGATTTGGCGCTATGTATATTCCGATTCTCTCTTCAACCCTGACTCTCTCTGATTCGATCCTCTCACTAAATTTACGCAGTGCAGGAGTAACAACAATAGCTCGATTCCGTTACATCTCAGCCATTGCCAGAAAAGAGAATTTCTTTCGTAAGTTAGCTATCTCGTTGTCTCGTTCGTCATCGCGCAGCGACGTTGACGAACTTCTCCAGACAATACTACCAAACTTGCGATCCTCTCCTCCGTCGAGCCAGGCCTCGGAATCGTACTCGGTAGCGCAGCAGCCATCCGCCAACTCTTCCGCGGTCTCTTTGATAAAGGTCGAGCTTGGTCTACTACTCGATCACACAAGACATCTGGTATGGAAAACAGTGCTTTGAGACGACGCGATCTACGACACCCTATACAGAATCATTCGGGAGAAGAGTTTGTTCGTTTGAACAGCATTGAAGCTCAGAATCACTCGGCTGCTGTCAACGCGAGAGTGGCTGAGGATGGCATTAATAAATCTGTATCTGTTAAGGTGGTGGAATTCGCTAAGAAATGAGGAATACCTTGTGGATAATTGAGGGATTTGTTTTTATGGTGACGGACGCTACTTGTATTTGTATACCTGGGCAGGATGCTTTTGGTGGAGTTTCCTAGGCCAATAATTTGAAGGTTGAGTGAGCCTTTGGAGTTGTAGTCGATGATTCACGTGCCAGGAATAGTATCAACTCTGCCATGGATTGCTTATGTAATCACCGCGTATTGCGACGTGGTATAAAGAGACTAGGAGAGCTTCATCACTATCTTCATTATTTAACAACTCACTCGTACAATCAATAAAGAAGTCCCAGTCCATCAAGCTCATCAATCTAACGTCACTACTCTGTACTGTCACTATTGCCATGCCCGCTCTGACCCTTATAATATCGATATATCAAGCTTTTCCTGCTTCGGGGAAACGACAATTTATCCGTATTTTATAGTACGATTTGTAGGTTCTATTATTAATTCTAAGGCTTCTGGTTAGTTCATTCTTATTCTATGCTATGGTAATATTAGGAATATATACTTATTACAACATCGAATCACTCAACATAACGAAGGGCATAGGGAACCAGACGTCACGACTTTTGACGACGCCAACGGCATTCCAGACGCCTTTACATACTTATCGATCCTTATCCTTTTATACTACTATAAAATCAAATCTTGGTTATAGCATACCGGTTTAATTGCTTTATAAGATACGTTCATCGTATAAACACTACCGACTTATAAGCAACAGCTCTGATTCGACTCGATGGAGTACAGGGATATAATAAAGGTTATAAGTACCCCAATAGGGGGCCACGTGGGGGATTTACCTCTCGGCATCCTGTACTTACAGCGCATAGCCTTCTGAAAATCCAAGTCTTTTAGGCTCCTAGGCCCTAAACTCATAGCGCATTCCTTCTGAAATTACAGGCTGACTATCGCATTACAGGCTGTTAATAACAGCAATTGCACGCAATCGATCGCTGTAACTATAGGGTATAACCACGAGTTTTCACGGAATAAATATATAAGCACCTATGCATATTATTAGCAACGGTACTAATTCTCTCTAAAGCAAGATTTCTACTACGTATTCTATAGAGCAATTAAACCGGTAGGATTGAAGGTGATGGGCCACGAAAGACGGGATGCTCGGCGGATCAGGTCCAAAACTCGCAGCAGGACTGCTGATTATGACCCGAAGAGTTGGGATCTTCTCAGTAGCAGCTGCTGAGAAGGTTGCTTCTCCTGTGATGTTCTTGTCAGCTCATGACGAGGCTGAAGGATTTTGGTGTGGACACTCCTTGCACCATCCCTGTAGGAGATCTCCCCTCCGGCATTAAAATCGAGGCTAGGGTAGCCCAGTCCTGTCAACAACTTTCAGTTCGCCCGTGAGACAACAACCTCCAAGTTCTCCATACAACTTCAATCTGCTCCTTCCTCTTACCTTCCAAAGTGCACCTTCCCAAACATCTCAAAATGTCATCTCAATCATACCCAATGACCCAAATTGGGGGTAAAGGCACGCCCAACTCTTCCCGCCGCCAAGCCTGCCAAACCCCAACTTTTCCAGCGACAATTTGACTGATAATTGATGTGTGAATAGCCTTCAATCATTCCGCGAGCAGCAATGCAGAGGCCGAATACGATCGATTGCGCGATCTCGCGCGACAAGAAGCTGGGAAGCGCTCGAGTTGTTTCGACAAGGTACATCTCCCCGCCATTCCGCTACAACCTTAGAAGCCCAATTAGACCTCTCCCTGATATGGAAACAGGCACACCGAGCCTACGAGCGCGGCGACAAAGCAGCAGCGCACCAGCTCTCCGAAGAGGGAAAAGCACACGCGGCGAAAATGGATAGCTACAATAAACAAGCCTCCGATTATATATTCCGGGAGAACAACGCCACGGGACGGGTAGCGGACGATACGATTGATTTACATGGACAGTTGGTGGAAGAGGCGGAGCAGATACTGGAGCAGAGGATTAGATATGCGCAGCAGAATGGGCAGACGCATTTGCATGTGTAAGTGGAATCTTGTTGACCTTGACCAGCACAAAGGAGAGCGGGAGGCTGACTATTGGGGGATGGGCAGAATTGTGGGGAAAGGTAATCACTCTGTAAACCACATCCAGAAAATCAAACCGCGAGTCGAACAAGTCTGCCAAGAATTGGGGTTGCAGTATGCGACGGAGCAGAATGAGGGACGGATATACATCAACCTGCAAGGTGGACCGGCTATTATGCCTCCCATCAACGGCCATGGGGGTGGAGGACAATACCATGGAGAACAGCATGGCGGATACCAGGGTGGTTATCAACAGGGTCAACAAGGCGGATATCCGGGCCAACAACAAGGTTATCAGGGTGGTAATCAGCAAAATAATCAGAATGATGAGTTGGAGCAGTTGGCGGAGAAGCTGTTGCCCAGGATATTGAAGAAGCTGGATGGATGCTGTGTTGTTATGTGATGAATGTTGGCTGAGTTTTGCGCCGTTTGTGATGGATATAGACGAGAGTAATGCCAGATTTCGGTGAACTGATTGGGCTGGGATACGAGAGCGGATATGTTGTACAAAGTTTGTCTACTAGGATATGTACTTGTACGGGGATGGCCATAGAACTTTTGGGGAAGATGTCAAGACGTCCGACTGCCTAAGGGCGCTGAAAAGAGCCCACACATAAGTCGAGTTCAACGATAATATACAGATGAAATCTCAAGACACCAGACAAGACATAAACAATCATAATTGGGTATCCAAAATCGCACTACTGTCCGCTGTTACATCTAACAAAGCGTCTTATAAATAACCTTCCACCTCGGCCATAACGTCCTATCCTCCCTCATCTTATCTCTCCAAAGCGCACTCTCCACCTCATGACGTCCGGTATTCAAATCAATATCCGAAATCCTCACAAACCCCGTCCTAAAGCACACCTTATATGCACCATAAAACACCAGCACAACTGGCAACGCTAGATACGCTGCGAAAAAATTACTTGCTCTTTCTCCGGGAGTTGCTGTCGAACCGCCAATAGGATCGACTGCAACCCAGAATTGCGCGACGAGGATCAAGAGGAAGGAAATGAGACCGATCCAGGACCCGATTGCGCCTAAGGGAGACTGATACACGAGATCAGACAAATGGTTTCCCTGCTGCAACCAAGCGGCGCGGAAGCGAATATGCGCAAAACAAATACTAGACCAAGTAAAGACACTCGACAAACCACTCAAAGCCAATAACCAAGTAAAAGCGGGGCCTTGGACTGGTGAGAGATACAGGAAGGCGAGGAGGCCGATGGCGGACGCGACGCCGATGGAGACGAGGGGGCGGCCTTTGCGGTCGATGTAGGCGAGGATCTTTGGAGCTTGGCCTTGTTCGGCGAGGGCGGCAAGGGTGCGGGTTGCGCCGTACATGGAGGAGTTGGCTACGGAGAGGACGGCTATCATTATTACTGCGTTCATGACGCTGTCGAGGCCTGTGATTCCGGCGTCTTTAATGGCGATTATGAAGGGGGAGGTTTTGGATTGGACGTCGTTGCGGTTGACTAATTCGGGATTGTTGTAAGGAACCAAAAGCCCAATAATCGCTATGGAGACGATATAGAACTTGATATCCAGTTAGATGTGTGGCAGAAAGGGGTGGGGAGAGAAGCTTACGATAGCAATACGCCAGAAGACTTGTTTGATAGCTGTGGGCAGGGCTTTGGAGGGATTCTGAGTTTCGGCTGCTGCGAGACCGACAAGTTCGGTTCCTGAAAATGAAAACGCTGCGGTCACGAGGATGTTGCAGAAGCCTTGGAAACCATTGTTGAAGGCTCCTGGGTTTTGCCAATAACGACCGCCGATATAACCAGAGTCAGGACCACCTCCACACTGTCGTCGAGTCAGTAAATCACTTCAAAGGGAAGGAGCGTGAAGGAATGGCTCCCGTGAGTTGAGCTAGGAGATAAGGCGCAAGAAGTAGTGGGATGGAGATTTTGAGAGTACTCACGTTTATCACAGCTCCGAGTATCTGGGTACGAGTCAGTAGACTTCATTTACTTGAGACTTTGAAAACTCACAATGAATCCGATCACAGCAGTCACTTTCAAAATCGAGAAGGCATATTCAGCCTCACCATACATCTTGACGCCACACAAATTGATCATTACGATAATTAGCAAGAAGATTGAGATGCTAGCCCATCCTGGAATGGACAGATGCCAATACTCTAGTGTGATAGAAGCAGCCATGACCTCCAGCGGCATCACGAAGAGCCACTGCATTGCATAATTCCAACCACTTGCAAACCCCCAAGCTGGATCGATGAATCGAGTGGCGAAAGCAGAGAAAGAACCAGCTACCGGGAACGAGACTGCCATCTCGCCGAGCGCTTGAACTGTGCAGTACAAGATTGCTCCGATAATGAGGAAGGCGATCAACAGAGACCCAGGGCCTCCAGTCGCTAGAGCTTGGCCGGATCCAATAAATAAACCAGTACCTGGGATTGTTAGAATTCGTTCCGGTCAAGGCATTGAGACTCACCTATTGATCCTCCGATAGCTATCATCTGCAAATGACGACCCTTCAGTCTCTTGAGGAGAGAGGTGTTTGCCGTGTTGAAGGCAGCCTGTTTGGCATTGAAGCTTCTTCCATACTGGCCAAAATTTATTGCTGGTGGTGGTGTCTCGCGTGTCTGGTCACTTCGAAAGCTGTCGAATACTTTAGGCATTGTCATGGCCCCCTTTGGTCTCGTCAATAGAGGGGTGACCGTCGAGGTCGTCGAATACGACTTCCCGGTATCCATGGTTGAAGTATATTCCATGGCTGTATGGGCCGATTTGAGAAATGCCTAGTACATAACTCCGGATTTGGATATCTTTATGTCAAAAACCCACGTTGCTAAAGGAAGAGATACGGGGAGGCGGACGCAGGTGAATGTGAAGGACGTTGATATCGATGAGGTTGGGCCAGACCCTCTAGCAAGGGAGCGGGAGATAAGACGGGGTGGTGAGCTCTGAAGCTAGTACGCCATGCAGTAGTGGCAGTGAGATACTGTATCAGACTTGGCAGGTATGCGGGATTGACGCGACTGTACTACTGAAGCATGGAACCCACATGGAACCCGCAGATTCGCCAGTGTCAACTAGAAAGTGATGCTCGGGCCAATAAGGGGTCAAAACTTATGCAGCTATATCGGTAGCATCGATAGGAGTTCCAGAATCAGTAATCTTAGGCTGATGAACGAAACCTGACAAGGGAAGGTCATGGCAGATGCATGAGAGGTCTCGTTTAAGAATCTCGAAGGCGACTTGGCCACTCCGACATCTCCGTCGTCACGTTTTCCTTGGCGGAGAACTACGGGCCCATGCTGATGGACGAAATTCTCAGGTTGGTTTTCGATACCACTTGAGAGAATGTCTGCATGGGTGACGCGATATCGCATGGGCAATGTTGAGGGTTGTTGGTGGCGAAATTCCCAGGTTCTCCATACCACTTGATACAGTGGAATGAATGCACGTGTGACACGAGCAGAAAAGGTTATTTCTCCATCCCAAGATGCATGCATGTTTGACACGAGCCGGAAGCACCTCATGGCAAGGTGGCTCGTGGTTATTGTTGCCCATGATGGGCCGGATTATTTTCTCGGCCAAAGGATGCCGGTGGCTTGGCAGCATGAGTGGCTGAAAAGGGAAGGTGAGAAGAACTTCAAAGATTGTGACCACAATTGGCTCAGAAAAAGAAAGATTTGAATTTTCTCAGGGGGGGCAAAAGAAAACTCAGAACGTTTCTGACAGGTCGCTACTTCCCGCCTATTGATTCTGTGGAATTTCGAGAGAGAATGCGCCTTTTCCTCCCGTTTCTCCCCCTTGCTCGTGGACTTGACGTTGGAGTGGTCCAGGTTGGCATTCCCCAATGCAGCATCTCGGCCGTTCTTTGCCGGCACCAAGTATATCCTTGTCAAGCTATGCCCCGGTCATATTCCAACCTCACTTCGCCTTCTGCGTACGAATCTGTAACATTCGTAACTAATTCTAACATGTCACCTCCGTTCCGCTATCTCTGCATCCAAGCCCACGCGGTTTCCAAGGAGGACCATGAAGACGGTCGTAGGGTCTGATCGGGGCGTTCTGACACCTTCATTTCTGTCATGCAGGTACACAGGCATGGTCAGCAAGAAGAGGAGATTCAGGGGAATTATCCTAACTATTTCTGTTCTTTCTTCTTCACTCCGTATATCATCAGGGTTCTTTTTATGCCACGTATTTTAAACTTTCGATAGTGGGGACGAAACCTCTCGATTTGATGTTCCATCAGCTCTGAAAAAGGAACTGTTGGATTGGTCAGAACAAGCGTTACACTCGTCCAGTGACGAGTCTTGTATCTCACCCGGAGACTGATAGGGTATCTCATCACACCATTCACATATGATCTTCATCAATCAATATCCATATCTACGACAATCCCATCTTCTCATGCTCGAAAGTTAGTCCGATAGTCCAACATGATGGACGTACTTCGTCGCTTCGCAACTGCGGCTCCCGCTTTGCGGACCTTCCATGACGACAAACCGACGCTTTTGGTCAGCTGGTGGTGTACTTTCTATGCCATCACGATCATTCTCTTTCGAGTTTGTGGGAGATACATTCGGACTGAAAAGATCTATGTTGAAGATGGACTTATGCTTCTGGCTGTCGTTCCGCTGCTCATGCGCATGGGATTCGTGCACGTCGTTTTGCTCTATGGTACCAACAATACAGTAACCACAGGTTTGACAGCTTTGGAAATTCAACACAGGAAAACCGGAAGCCAGCTAGTTCTAGCCTCCAGAATCATGTATGCGGCATAGTGAGTCCCTCCGATCCATCTCTTACCCCCTCTTTGATCCCTCCTTCACGCAAACAATGATACTAACCTCAAAACCCAGTCTCTGGATGATCAAATACAGCGTCAGCATCTACCTCAAAACCCTCACCGAAAGCGTCTGGCAACGCTCCCACCAAAAAATGCTCCGCTACCTCCACATCTTCCTCGCCGTCTCCTTCATCGGAACCGTGATCGGTGATCTCGCAGCCTGCCAGCCCTTCTCTCACTACTGGCAAGTTGTTCCCGACCCAGGACCTCAATGCCGGCAAGGCTATGCCCAACTCCTCACCACCGGTGTCTTGAACATCCTCACCAACATCATACTCGTCCTGTTCCCTGTTCCTATGATCTTGAAATCAACGCTCAATCAGAAACGGTATGAACTCCTCTTACCCCGTCTCAGCCTTTTCCATTTTGCTGACGTATGGAATACAGAAAGACCATGGTGATATCGAGAATGGCCCTCCCCATTTTCGGCATCGCATTGACATGCTACCAACTCCCCTCCGTCATCAACCGCCTGGGGGAGCAACAATTCCGGTCCCTCGTGGCCTCCTTCGACATTCTTCTCGCAACGTTCACCGCCAACGCCGTCGTTCTCGGTTCCTTACTTCAAGATCGTGGATATAAGAAGACGAAGTACAAACATGGTGATGCGAAGAGTGGGTATAATACCAAGGCGGTTGGCGGGAGGGACGGGACGAAGATCTTGCACAATAGGTGGGGCAGCGATGAGGATTTGATGCGTACGAGTAGTGGCGGTGATAAGGGGAGTGTGGTTATTGGACTCGAGGAGCTACCAAGTTCTGTGGAGAGGGAGGGAAGGAAGCCGGATGTCCCGCCTAAGGCTAAGTTTCCTGAGATTAGGGTTGCGAGTACATGGGAGGTTCAGATTGATGGGAGGGATCCGAAAGAATGATTCCTATGTTCTATTTTGTACGTTATCAACTTGTATAGTAAGATGGCATCTATTATACCAAGGAGAGCCATCTATCATCTTTGTACAAGGATATTCATCCCCAGAAACTAGAATTTCCCAACTCATCATCCCCACTTCACGCCTCGATCTCCACCCCGCGCTTTCTCCGCAACAAACTCCCCACATAACTTCCCTTCACAACCCTATCCCCCGCACTCCCATCCTTCTTACTCCCAATATTTACATTCCCCAATCCCGTCACCACCACAACACCCAGCCACCCAAAAGCCGAGATTGCAAAAAAAGCCAACGCAATCCCCTCCCTAGCATGATCCCTCAAAAACGCCTGCGCCTGCGGACTCATACCCGCAATCGCATCAAAACTCCCCTCATCGTCTCCATGGAAACTAATCCCACTCCCACTCAGCTTATTATTAAAAATATTCAGCATAATGGTCGTCGCGAACGTTCCTCCAAGACTCGAAGATAGGAGGATAAGGGAGACAATCGAAGCGATTTGGCCGGGATAGTATCCAACACCGTGCAGCGTGCCGGGCATGAAGCGGATTCCTGTTCCGACGCCTGTAAGGGCTAGCATGCCGAATATGAGGTTAATGTTGCCGGAGCGGAGAGCTACGGCGAGGATGGTGAGGCCTAGTGGTTCAAGGAGGGTGCCGAGGGCGAGGGGATGGAAGGTTTTGCGGGGGTAGACGTTGCATGCAAACATAGCGGTGTAAGCTCCACCTGTGTAGTTTGTTAGTTTGGTCTGATTTTGGAGGCATGGGGTTGGGAATAGAATGGAGTATTGAAGAGGGAGGCCGGGGTGTGTACCTGCGAGACCGGGAAGGTAGTAAAGGAGGTTTGTGCCAGCTTTTCCAGGGCCGTATTGGAGGACGAGGGCGAAGTAGAGGTCTACGAAGTAGAATACTGCGTACAGTGCTGTGTCGTATTAGCATCTATCCCTTTTCAATCTATGAAGAGGAGGGGAGACGAGAAATATACCCATTCCAGTAATGAAATTGATGTAAATGAGAATGCCGACGTTTCTAGTGCACAGGAGTTTTAGGGGCACCATTGCTTTTCGATAGGGGTAGCGGTTTGCTAAGCTGGAGCCGGGAATCATGAAGTATTCCCATGCGACGAACGCGATTAGGAGGAGGACGCCGATTGCGAGCGGTGCAATGATTTTGACGTCGCTCCAAGGGTAGTAGGAGCCCGCCCATGTCAAGGCGAGGACTAGGAGGCCCATACCAAAGAGGAAGAGGAATTGGCCTCCGAGATCGAAAGTTGATAACCTCGCAATGAAGGTTGACTTAGAGGTAATATGAGAGTCTGTAACGCCGTCCGTCCGATTGATTTCCTGGGGACCAAGTAAGACAGGTTGTAATACAAAATGGGCGATGATGGATCCAGCGACGCCGATGGGAATATTGATGATAAAACACCATCGCCATGAAACCTGTGTCAAGTATCCTCCGATGACGGGACCGATCCCGTATCCAATGCCTCCAAGAATGGTGAAGAGAGTGTTATTCTTCGCGTTTTCGGCCAGGGAAACTTTGTCCGCAAGGATAACCTTCGTTAAGATGTTGAAGCCCGCGCATCCCATCCCCTGAAGCGCTCTTCCCACAAGCAGCATTGGAAACGCAGTAACTGGAGCAGCGGCGCAAAGCGCACTGCCCAATATTACGAGGAAGATGGCGGTTTGCATGGCGGCGTAGCGACCAAACACATCGGCGAATTGACCCCATGCTGGGATGAACGTCGCAGAACAAAGGTTGAATGCAGATACAATCCAGTTTAATTGGGAGAGTTGATCTGTTTAAGGTCAGTGAAAAATTCGAGAATTGCTTGTTTGAGGACGAACGGAAGTCTGAAGCAATGAATGGCAACGCTCCTGAGATGATGGTTAGATCGAGGGCTTGGACGGTGAAAGGCAGGACGAGTCCGCCCAAGAGTCGACGCCGGTATATTTTCATGGCCCGCTTTTCGTCTTTACAGGTGGAGCATGGTGTCGTGATATTTGATGTGAGAGTGACTTGATCCTTTTCGATATTCTGGTACCCATCGTCCCGTCTGCCTGTCGGTAGAGGTGAGAGCTCAATGGGGGCTTGGTTCCGTTGGTGCTCGCAAAACCTCTGTGGTTTAGGCACCTTTTCCCGTTTCTTCGACATGTACTTTTTGTATAATATGGTGGCCATTTGAGGAAAGTCCTATCGGGAGGCTGGAACGTGAGATAGATCTATTTGAGAACGGTGGGTAGGAAACAAGGAACGCAGCCGGGTATTTTCGACTTGAAATGAAGGAAAAAAAGACTTGAATGACAATAAGAGACAGATAAAAAGAGCGAATGTTGATACTTATAAAATCATTTGAAGCATAAAGAGAACTTCCGACCAGAAGAGGTTTAGGTAAGATGGATGAAAAATGAGCCGCAGAAACAGCGCTACAGCATGGAGGGCTCTAGTTGGAACGGAGCTGGCGACCATAGCGTGGTACAGCAATATAAGATGACGAATACTCATCTACTTCGTCCCTGGGACGGATGAAGCAAGTCGTTTGTGGACGATTGTGGATGCGGTGTCAAAACCACTGCCAAAATCGCGTTTTGGTGGTTCATCGAGTTCGGTGTTCAAAGAACGCAAGAGATTCAAAGCCGCAGCAAAAATGCGATTGGCACAACTTCCTGCTGCCCCAAATCTGGTTTAGATTCAAACGTAAGCGATTCCAATAAGCACCCCTGTTCCATCTTTGGTCTCCTAATCGGTGATGCGAATGGTTCAGCTCGGGACTTAGCCGAGATGTTCAACAAGCGCTTTCAAGCCCGTGCAACATGTCCACACTTCCATCCAGCTTCCAAAATTTCCTTATCTAGACTACCTCTGCGAACCCTCATCCTCGATTTTGCTTCTCAGCCTTGCACTGCCAATTCTAGTTGCATTGGAGGTCTTCGGCCTTGCACACTGCGCTGCTGCGCCACGTCTGTCCTTGCTGTGATTCGTATGCCTCCTGAGGTTGTTGCCTGGTATTTCATAGCATATTGGCGAGCGTGCATCCTATGTATCTCTAGTTAGAGAACTTGGTCCATTGGATTTGAAAGCGGAAACCTCGTTGCTGTTTTTAGAAGATGGTGTATTGTGGGAAACCCTCAGGCGGATGTCATAGTTGCAGGGCAAAAAAGACACGAGTATGTTAAAAACCCTTTGAACTGTGGTGTTTCTTAAATTTTCACCTGCATGCTCATAAAAATCCACTGGTCCAAGTGCCGTCATTGACAAGCCACAGTGTGATCAACAACCAGAAGGTTGCGGCCAATGCAAGAGGGCGAAGAGAGAATGCCCCGGTTACCGAGTCCTTGGGGATGTAATCTTCCGAAACGAGAGTGACAACGTTATCAAGAAGTTCAAAGCTAAAGAGGCGAGGAGTAAAGCGACATCAAAATCTCCTGTATCCGTCACTTCGACCCCTGCAGAGGCGTCGGATTGTGACTCGGAAGAGTCCTTGGAGGTGGTCCGGCAATGGCCTGCTCCCATGTTATCTTACACTCTAGCGCAACCCCTCGAAGATCGAGCCACCGTTTTCTTTGTCGCTAACTACACCATTGGTGTTCGCGGTCCGATACGTGGGCATTTGGACTACCTGTCCGATCTTTATCAAGCCGGTCCCTTGCCCGAGGGCCTCATGGCTAGTATGAAAGCGGTTGGGCTCGCCGGTTATTCCCACGCTGTAAATGCTCCTTCGCTGATGAAGAACGCTCGGTATCAATATATGAGAGCCCTACAACTCACAAATGCAGCCCTTCGGTCCCCCGAGGACGTCAAAAAAGATACGACTTTGATCGCGGTTATGATTCTCGGCATTTTTGAAACAGTCACTGGTTGCAATCAGCGCTCTGTAGACGCTTGGGCTGAGCATGTTGCTGGGGCCTCGGCACTACTCAAATTGCGAGGGAGTGAGCAACTCAGGGCCCCTGGAGGCCGACGTCTGTTCACTCAAGCTTCGTCTACTCTGATGACCAGCTGCATTCAACGAGGACTACCATTGCCGGACTTCATCATTGAATGGATGGCCGATGCCAGGAAATTTCTGAGTGAACCAGATGCAGCATGGTCGGTCCTGGAATTGATGATGGAATTTACAAACTTTCGTGCCAGTGTCACCGATGTGTCCTGCTCAGACCTTGAAGTCATCCTCGCAAAAGCATTGGACCTTGATGACAGGTTCCTGTATTTCTTCAACAACGTCGCTCCAGGATGGGAATATCAGACAGTCTTTGATGACGCGGAGTGCGACTTCGTTTATCAGGGACGCTACCATATCTACATTGATCACTGGATCGCACAAATGTGGAATGGTATGCGAACGGTCAGAGTCATTCTGAACGAGCTAATCCGCGACGTTCTTCTGAAAGGCTTTGCTGCGAAACCTCCTCTGTTCACCAAACCAGCGCACACCGCCCAGTTCCAGATTTCAACAGACACCCTCTACGAAATGCAAGCCGATATACTTGCCAGTGTCCCTCAGCATCTTGGCACTATCCCTCGGCCCGCCCTTCCTCCATCCGCTGCGCCTCGATGCAACGACCGAACTCTGGCAGTTTTTCCCTGGACCAATTTCAGCGAGCACACAGTGGTTCGTGCTTCTGCGCCATACTTCCTCATGTGGCCACTGTGGTTCGCTGGTATCATGGATGTTGCCACAGAGCCGACCAGGCAATTCGCTGCCAAGAATCTGCGGCACATCGCTGATACTATGGGAAGTAAGTAATTATCGGACTAATCCTTTCCTATCGCGGTAGAGTCGAGAGCTGCTCCATATCTATGTTCCAAAAGACATCCCCTGGGAGAGAATGTTCCAGCACTCATTGATCCTTGGTTGAGACTACACTTCTTCGCTGATTGAGCAATGCTGATTTTGAAAACTTGACAGTCCAACAGGCTCTCTTCCTAGCAGAGGTGTTAGAAAACCGATCGGAAATCCACTTCAATGCAAAAGCTTGATGTGGTGATGGTCCATCCTTGCCGCCGGATGGCAGACCGCTGCGGACATTTGGAATTCCTGCCTGGTCAGTATGACATTGCCCAGCCCTTCCATGGCGAGCTAACGTTTTTGCAGCCCCTCGACTTGATCTGACGTCTTACTTTTGATCCGGACGAGCCGAAAGATGACGAGGTGAGCGATGCATTCCAGATGTCAGTACTGCGGTATATTGTCAATGGCGGTTTGGACCCTCGACGATTCTTCACACGCACATGTCTAGTTGTGGCCAACAGGACTCCCTTGCTGTCATCATATATTCTCCCGAGAAGATAACTACCTCGAGCGTCTCGGTCAAAGGTAGAGCTCTGGCGCAGAGAGAAGGTTTGCTGAAGATCATGAAGCTTCATCCGAAAGCCACTGCGAAGGAGCTTCTCTGGGACGATTAGTTATGAAAACTTCAGACCGGGCAGTGGAGTAGTATTTTGAGAGACAACGGCAGAGTCTGTACTAATAATGTTGGAAAGGCATGCGATGTAGAAACGTCGTTCAGCAGATTGGCCTGCTGCCTTACACAATACCCCGAATCAAGCTATATAATTTCCCTCTCCATTATCGTAATCCGTAATCATATAGACTCCAGAGGCGTTGACACTGCAAATGTATGAGATTAAACCATTCTCCGCAACCTCGATCAGGTATCACGACATAGTCCATGTTCCTTTCGCGCCTGCCGACCTCAATCCCCGAGTCCCCGCATTTTCATAGACGGGAAACGATGTCCTTTCGTCCGCACCGGCCAAGAACTACTTTGCTATCAATGAAACCAAAGCTTTTAGAGCCAAAATTATTGGATTCTCTGCCGCTCCTAATTCTAGGACAACACGATCACTGGTCCAGAGTCCTCATGTCTCAACTAGCATGAAATAAAAAAGTACGAAGTAGCCAGCGGAAAAAAGAACTGGGAATCTCGATGCACACGATGTACGATAGTACTTTGCATAAATGATGAATAAGCATAAACTACCCTAGCTACCCCACCATAACCCGCTACCTTCCAAAAAACATGAATTACCAGCGTGTTGGACCTCCTTTTCGTGCAATAACCTCTTTTATCCGGTCTGGCAACGTATCAATCCACTTATTTAAGTAATCAACCGTCAACTCGTTGTCCCAAATATCGTGAATCGCCTCAATCATCTGTGGGAGAGTCCACCCCCCATGTGGCTTCCTATTCCTCAATCTTTGCTTAATAAACCGCCAGCAATGTTCAATTGGGTTAAGATCTGGACTCTTGGCTGGCCAATGGATAGAATATATCCCACATTCGAGTCGTGCTACGTTGCAAAGGCCTTTGTTGCCCCGGGTAGTCTTTTTGCCGTGCACCCTGCTATTGTCCTCAACACAAAAGAATTCCGACCGTCCCTTACCCATTTTCTTTGCCCTAGCAATGTTTGCAAGCTCTCCTCGCAAGATCTGTCGCTCATAGGCCTTTTGGTTGAATCCCTTCTGGTCTAGCTCCTTGGTAATAATAACCAATTTGGACTTGAAATTGTGCCCGATTGCAGCCCACCCTGAGACTGACTGGCGGCCCGAATGAAACTTGAATTGAATACAATCAAGCCTTTGACGTTCTCCTTTCTTTCTCCAAATCTTAAGTCGACGTAAGATCCGCGTATTAAACGTTGACTCATCAGTGTAAATCCCTCTCCTCCAATACGCCTTTGTCTTTGTCTTGTGTTTCTTCGCAAATCCAAGACGCTCTTCCTTTATCTTTGGCGGAATCCACTCCTTCATTTCGGGTATATGCTTGTGGAAACCTCGTCGGTCGAGTGCGCGAAGAAGGGTGGCTAGAGAACATTCGAGTTTGAAGTGATTGATAATGTCATCAAGGGTTCGAACGCGGTGGTCGTAATGGCCAGTAAACCACTTCTCAATCTTATCCAACATCTTCTCATCAATCAAATGAGGTCTCCCTGGTCTAAACTTGCCAGTCCGTCTCTCATCGACTTGTTTGAGCCATTTGGTGGCTGTAGATTGAGGGATTTTGAGCTTTCGAGCAGCCCTCTCTTGTCCCCACCCTGCATCTTCAACCAAAGCACGAAATCGAGCCTTTTTGGGAGTTTGGTGCTCAACCCGACTAGTTTTAGGTACGCGGGCCATTGTGGAGTCGATTTATGGAGATAAAGAGCAAAAAAAGAGTGTGTGTGAGATGAAGTGGGGTGGTGGGGTAGAAACCCTGGGCTTAGTCATCATTTTTGCAAACTACTTTCGTACGAGAAAGATTTGCATTCAAATCACTCCAAGAAACTGAATGTGCGGCCTCCCCAAGACACCAAATGTACAGAAACACTATCGATTGTCAATCGTGTATGCGCGTACATCGAAAGGATTTATAACTCAAGGAAAGTAATACTTCGCCAATCTTAGAAAGGGCATTTCAGATAGCACAGATAGATCTCCCGCATCAGCGGGGAAGGCGCTACCCGCCCATTCCTTAACCATGACCAAATCTTCCTCGTGCAAGAGATCATGTATGTACAACTGGCCAAAGCAGCCTGAATCGCGTCGGAAGAAAGTGGATCCCTGGGCCATGATATGCTGGTCTTATGACTGGAGCGGAAATTCTTTGAGAGGAAGCCTTTTATTTTCAGTATTGAATACTTCACCAGATCCAAACCCATCAACAGCTTACCTGTATAGCCGCTCAAATACTACGTTGATAGGGAGGGGAAAGACTCGAAACATTCCCTCGAGCCGGAGCTACTACATCGCGGGAAAGATTTCCGTAATATGTACGCCGCCAAGCCGGGTTTCCGGATATTTTAGTACAATGGCGAGGCCCAGGCACAGGGTAAGGGCATCTGCGGGTCAAAAATTTCCGGATATTGATAATTCAGTATGTAAATGCAGTACATCTGTTCATTTTGTGGTGCTAATCCATATGTCTGTAGATGCCAGATGATTCCTCTTTCATCGAACCAAGCCCAATCAGGACGAGAAGCAACCAGGTACAGACGCTTCTGCCACCCTGGATTTCTATGCTGCTCACTTTCATGGCAGTAGATCAAAGGAACGGTGATGGTCAATTATGAGGCATACTTTCACAACGTCTCCAGCACCGCTGCGCTGGGTAGCCGGGAGCCATGTTCGTTTGAATTCGAATGTGGCTGTCCATCCTGTCAAGCGAACCTTACCCTAAAGGCGAGGCTCAAATTTGACTATGACCAAGTGAGTCAAGACAGTTCGAAGAAGTGGGAAGAAACACAGTTCCTCATCTGTCCCTTTCGTGTACTCGGCTACTCGATGCGTGAAAGCACTTGGGTGCAGCTTCAGGTTAAGCTTGTTAAAAGCATTGGTGGACCCTGAGACTGATGCTTTCGATACCAAATTGTCGCTCGGCTAGGACACGAAGAGCCTGATTAAGGATCTGGTTGTGAATCATGAGAAAGGAAAGGAACGGAATGGGCTCAAGCGCGACACCGGGCTCGCTGATCTTGTCGATGACAAAGGCCGTGCGGTGGTCATGTTGTTCCACGGACCCTCTGGCGTTGGCAAGACACTCACAGCGGAGAGCGTGGCCATCTCAACTAGGAAATCTTTATTCTCGATCGGCGCCTCGGATATAGGCCCAGACAGCTATCTTGCGGAGAAATTTGCAGCGGTTCTTCAAACTGGCAACCGAATGGGAGGCGGTGATGCTCCTTGACCAGGCTAACGTCTTCCTCAACAGCCGGGGCCAAGGAGAGACGAACCTCGAGTGCAACGCGCGGGTCTCTGTACTTCTCCGTGTCTTGGAATATTATGAAGGAGTATTCATCTTGACAACCAATGGCATCAACTCCTTTGACGTTTTGCGGTGCAATCTCTCGTCCACTTGGCCGTGAAATACCAATCACTCAAACGAACATCAAATCCAGGACATTTTCAAAACCTTTCCGACGCAAGTCGAGAAGAATGGAAATATCAGCAACTGGAAAGAGATTGAGATGTGGTACAAGCGGAAGAGCCTTGCATGTGAGTTCAATGGACGCAAATTCGAAACATAGTGAGCACAGCTTTGGGTCTGGTGCGGGCCAAGGGAAGGCAGTTATCAATGGATGATCTGGATACCATTGCCAATAAGACTAGGAAGTTTCATGGCCAGTTGAGAAAACAAAGAGAGATGTATGAGTTGTGGCAGTTGGCGAATAAGGAGTGGTAGTATTGGGTCACTCACCTCCAAGATCCTTGTGCACGGGCCTTAAAGGGGCAAGTTAAGCGAGCTGCCTCATTTAGAATGAAGGGATTGCATTTTATTAATAAATGGAACAATAGAGGACGAGAAACAAATTATGAATCGAACACCGGACCAAAAGCCGGAACCCTTCTCGCCTCAAACTCAAAGACGAGCTTTTGGACAATGTCCGGTCTCGAAATGATAAAGACTGCTTCGGCATTACAATCCTTGAACATATCCCAAGCGAAAGGGAACATGTCCTTTCTTCCGTCTTTGCTGGAATCCATGATAACAGCGTCTTTATCGAGCATTGCGACCATGTCCAAGACTCTCTGGCCGTAAGTCTTCAGAGGCGATCTCGTCTGCCACAAGATCCTAATGGGCGGGCGATTCACAGCAGGGAGAAGAGAGAGACAAGGGCCCATTCCAGATCCGGTAGTAATGAGCAAGATCCGCTTAAAAAGAAGACAGTTCCTCACAAAGCCCGAAACCGGAATTCCTCGCTTCCAGAGAGTCCTTGGCTGGTCTTTGATGACTCTGCTTGTCCAGTCGCCGGCTTTGGAAACGATCAAGCTGAAGCCACGGGTGCCGTCGATGTTGGGAATACCGGCAAAGCCGTGCCAGTCCCTGAGAGGATTCTGGGAAACGCTAATACCCTGAGCAAAGCCTGCCGTGGCGAAGTTGAAATGTAAGCGGACCGCATGAGAGGAGAGATACTCAGGTTCGACAGCTACTTTTCGCAGTGACATCCACGGAAGGACGAAGGCGATTGTAAGGATGATAGCAAACCAGAAGGCTGGAAAGGTAACCAGTTCGTGAGCCAGACTGATGTTTTGCTCATGAGCCTCCTTGTTGGCAAAGACGATGAGGAAAGCCCAGAATAGCGGAACCAGAGTCCAGCTGGAGAAGCGATGTGTGAGCTCGAAGCGATCGTGGAATTTAAAGCGTAACGCAGGATATGCTGCAATAACAATGAATAAAAGCAGGCATAGGATCAAGTACATGAGGATTATCAGGACGTTGTCGTGAAGCAGTGGCAACTTGACCACAAAATCTCGGGTAGTGATGCCGCATAGGGCGATATACCAGAAGAGTGCTGCCACCCCACAGCCACTATGCACTCCTCCGAAGTGCGGGATTTCAGCTGCACTATGGCGGATGAACAAGGGTGCTGTCCTTGGGATCGCACAGATAGCCATGTAGAAGAGGTTGATGATATACTGGACCCGGATCAGGCCGCACACTACCAGATTTGCCGCTGTAGCATTGGCGACGGCGGCCAAAGTCCGATGGCTGTATAGAACGGTAATCAGAGCGATGCCATTACCGATGAAGACGAGAGAGAATAATCTGCGGTATGTGGTAAAGAATGCCCATCGAATACGGGCAGCTTGGCGCGGGTACTTGATCTCTGGGATCGGTGCAAGTGTTCCTTTTCTCTCGACATACGTTGTCAGGTCTTCGAAGAACTCGTCTGGAGTGGAATTCGTCGACTCGGGTTTTTGCTGAGAAAGTGGCGGGGGATCAGGAGTTCCTGTTCCTGAGTGGTCTGGCGTGAGAGAAGTATATCCTGCGCCAACGGGTTTCCTACTGGTCTTGTCGACTTTGAAGCTTGGAGCTTGATCTTCGAAATCGCGCAGCACCACGGAGGATGGATGTGTTGGGGAGAGAACAGGCCAGTCGAGCTCTGACGGCTCAGATTGACTTTGTGAACTCATGGAGATACAACGGTGAAGGCTAGAGTGTTTGACTCTGACAATGCTCTGTGCTTTTCCTGCCAAGGAAGAGAGAGAAAGACGTTGAGAAGATGATAATAGGAAATAAAGATAAAAACGGGATCGCAGAGCAGGAGGAAGCAACGCAGGACGAGGGAGAAGACGAACAAGAATATGCTCAGCCACGGAAAACTGTACGATGATCTGGTTGCAGCGATTATGGCATTCGGCAGAAATAACTTCAACCCAGAATCCATCTCCCAGGGGGGGGGGGGCGGGGCGAAGCCCAATTGGACGATACAGCAGCCGATATCTCTATTGCGGGTGGAATGCGGAGAGTCTTACATAGACGCGCGACCCGGAGGCTATCCCTTCCAATGAAGCTAAGGTCCTCGATTAATCTCACGTCACTTCTTTACTCTGCGCCGCATCGGTTTTAACCGTATTCTGATTATCGGGAATTTCTAGGAACTGATCCGAGCTCACCAATCGGGGAACTGCTAAATATTCTCTCTATCTGGCGTCTTGATGGGGTGCAGACCCTGAACGCAAGATACGTTCTCGATCGGGACAGGTTCAGCTCTTAATCTGCCGGAGGAAACAACCTACCGTATATCCGAATTCAGACTCAACTATTAGGGATGCGAGAAACATGGCGAGAGAGATACTCGTAATGGTTATGCGCTATAAAAAGGTACGGCTTGGGCAACTCTGGCGATGCATCGAATATAGAAGCATACCACTCTCCGAGAATCAAGAACCCCCGGACAATTTTCTTACTCTTCTTTGACTACATCAAACTCTCACGATGGCTTTAGGCAATCCTACTCCTGTAGAAGTGCCTCACGTGGATCTCTTGACATATGCCTTTGAAGGCGAGAAGAATTATGATCAGAACAAAGTTCGTCGAATCCTGTCCTCTGCAACTCTTGCACGCAGTCAGCAAAACTAACAACAAAGTAGAAGTTATACTTCGATCCTGATGATGATTCTCGGGCTCTCACGGGCCCGCAAGTCGTGACCAACGTTAAAAGGCTGATTGCCGGGCTCAAGGCTGCCGGTGTCCAGAGAGGCGATTGTGTCTGTATGCACTTGTTCAACAGCGTCAGTAGAGATGCCCTCTGGGAAATATCATATATGTGCTCATTTATTTTAGCTTGTCTACACCAGTCTCTACTTCGCAATTATTGGTTGCGGCGCGGCATACACAGGCACGAATCCCGCTCACACCGTCTTTGAATTATCGCATCGCTTCGAGTTGTGCAAGCCGCTTGTAGTCATCACCGGGCCCGGCCACCTGGAGACGGTGCTGGAAGCTTGCAAAGGCGTTCCCGATTCAGAGATCCAAATCTTCGTCCTCGACAAAAAGGCGACAGATGCACTGACAGATGTCAGAGCGAGTGAGTCTGTCATTAATGGACGTAATGGATATGTGACAGCACCGGAAGAGATCCCATCGGTGGCGGCTCTTCTGACCCACGGCTCTAGCGACTGGATGCGTATCGCAGATGAGAAAACTGCAAGAGAAACAACTGCGTGCATGTTCTCAACCTCAGGCACCACGGGCATGCCCAAGCTCTGCCGGCTCTCGCACCACGCCGAGATTGCCAAGAACATGTCCATCCAGTCCGGGGGAAAGGATTATGATGTGAAGAGTCTCGTCTCCCTTCCACTATTTCATGTTTTCGGAGCTGCACTCGTCCATATCGACCCTATCAGGAGAGGCGAACCAGTCTATATCATGCCCAGATTCGACTTGAAGAAGTATGCCAGCATGATTCAGAAATATGGTATCACCGATACAGCTACCACTCCACAAATGGTCGTATATCTTCTGAAGTCTGGGCTCCCACTTAAGGACCTGCTGCGGACACTCCGATATGTGTGGTGTGGGAGCGCTCCCATCGACGCCGCTGTTCTCAATAGGTTCTATGGCGTGCTCGCACCAAATGCTATCATCACTGGGATTTGGGGGATGAGTGAAACCGGAATTCATACATGCTTCAGATGGCCGGAGCGCGACACTACAGGCAGCGCAGGCCGTTTAACTCCAGGCACAGAAATAAGGTGCGTTCTGGAAATTTCCCTTTGAATCAACCCTAAGAGCGGAAGTTCACGCTGACAATTTGTTTCACTTGCAGACTCATCGATGATTCGGGCAGAGACATCACAACTGATAACACCCCTGGTGAAGCCTGGATCCGCTCAACTCAACTCATGACTTGCTATCATGAGAATCGCACTGCCACTTTAGAAACCATGCCAGACGAATGGCTGCATACAGGCGATATATGCTACGTCTCGGCAGGAAAGTGGTACGTGGTCGGTCGCAAGAAGGACCTCATCAAAGTCGGCGGGTGGCAAGTAGCTCCCGCAGAGCTCGAAGCTGTCCTCCTCAGCCACCCGAAGATCTTTGACGCAGCTGTTCTGGGTGTCAAGATGGGGGACAACGAGGCACCGCGGGCGTTCGTAGTGAGGACTCCTAGTCCGTGCCCCGAGAAGGCGGAATTGATTGAAGAGGGAGAAATCAAGGAGTTCATGAGAGAGCGGCTCGCGAAGTATAAGACTCTTCATGGCGGGGTCTTCTTTCTCGATGCTATACCGAAGAATGCAATGGGTAAGACGGAGAAGAAGAAATTGTTGGAGATGTATCCATAAGCCGTCTAGGCAAAATCAGGGTTATTTTTGTTTTTTTACTTGGAGCACGCATTTTTTTTTGCTTGGCTACTCTATGTCTACACGCCCGTCGTTTCCATAAATAAAGTTTTTCATGTCTCAGCAGGTAGATGGAGCACTTGCCGCCTGGAGGAGCGCTGTAAGACAAGAGGCAATGAAATTTTAGATAAATAGTATATCTATTAGGATGTTAAAGACGTGAGGAGCTTGCGCTGACCACTGCGAAGTACCCAACATTGCGACATTTCACTGGCGTTGGGGCTTGAAAGTAGATACGAGTTCGTCTGTACCTGACAAGCTCTGACAGAATCAGTGCTGGAGAGTTTCAGGTTTCACTCGGTGGCCTCGTTCGGCTGTACTCTCAATCTTGCGGATTATCACGTCGATATCGCTTCACTGGAGGTCCTCGTGTCGTGAATGTCTGTTTCTCCTATAAGTATTTCCTAGAAAGCAAAAACCACCCAAATGAACATCTTTGAAACATCTTTGAAAGCCAGCTTGCAGGCAATTATGATGCTATTCAAACGCGCAATATTTTTTGAAGCTATTTCGGTCGTATTTATTTTGGGCGTACAGTAAAACCTGGATATAAGAATATCGTTGGTTCCAAGGGTTATATTCTAATTTGGGGGGGTTCTTGTAGAAGGGGTCACGTGAGACTAAAATCTTTGAATTCGAATTTGACTCTAAAACACTCAAAACTATAGAGTTTAATCAAAACGCATGTAGATTACCTATTATAGACTAGTCTCTAGGCTTAAAGAAGCTTGTGATTATTGTTTGCTTCCTGTTTTCATACCTAGCTTGCACTATCTTTCTCTCTATTCGATTAAGTGCTGATAGTGCTCTCGCTGGCGCTTTCGAATGCTTTGCCACTCAAGATCAGTGATCGCACAACACTTTTGA